>JASPKZ010004195.1:885000-1005000 GCA_030220185.1 Diploptera punctata
TGTTATGATATTTACTCGTATTTTTGTCTTTTACTTTATTTTTTATCTCTATACAAACAACAACATGAATAATTACATAAATGTGTTACATTTGTTCTTCAAACTAATGTAAATAGCATTTACCAAAAAAGCAAATAAAACATTTATTTGTTCTATGTTTAACAGTTGTGAAAGAATTAGTATACACTAGATATTATAAAAAAAATGTTTCTATAAAGGTTATGAGCACTAACAAGACTGTTACTGACTGTATCCATCCATCCATACTAATTATGCCCGAAGGCAGGTCCTTCACTGCAATCATAGCATTTTCATGATATGCTTGCAGCTTTACTAGGGAATTGTAGGTGTGGTAGCTTCCCGTTGCTATCCACACCGGTGAAGAATGATGATGATAATGATAAGGATGATGATGGCCATATGATTTCGGGGACCGTTTGGGCTTTAAAGTTTTCCTGACATTTGTCTTACGGGTGAGGAAAAACCCCGATAAAAACCACACCCAGAAAAACTGCCCCGACCGGGGATCTAACCCGGGCCCGCTGCGTGACGAGTAGGCACGCTACCTCGAGACCTCAGCGGTGGACTGTGTATAGGCCTAAATTTTAAAAAATGTGATTTTTTTTTTTTAGATTTTACTATGTTATAGTGTAAGCCCAATGTTCAGGAACTTCCTCACATTCAAAGTACAAAAAAAAAATTGTTTCATTATATAATTAATTTGTTTAAAGCAGCCATGGGTACAAATGATTGACAATCTGAGGTTGCCCAAATTTGACCTAAGTTTCACAATATCGCCGTAGAATTAAAAAAAAAGTGTGAACGGGAAAAGAATATCGACTGTGTGAGACAGTCTTTCGCCATTTTAAAATTTGCCGTGTTTATTTTAGTTATCATTTAAATTTATCTCTAGTCCTATAATATTCTGAATAATTCAATGTACTTTATGAAACATTCATCAATTTGTAAGGGATATGATATATTTATAATAGGCATAAGGCTTAAAAAATCTTCACAAATATAGGAATTCAACCAGACCTCTGTACGAAGTAATTCTATTAGTTTGTGAAATTCCCAACCAGACATGGGATCCAATTCCCAAAAGTAGCCAGAGAGGATTAGCGTGGACTTAATACCTTCCCTCTTCTCTCCTTTACATCTACTCTTGCTATCATCCAAATGAATGTTATCATAAAACGCTAGCTTCCCAATGAAACCGCGACAGCTGTTTCTCTTATTTTGCTATTTTAACAAGATTGGAAATCAATAAACATTTAATGTAATTTTATTCGAATACTAATACATTTCTCAAATTCTTAAAATAAGATAAAATAAAAATTATCTATAAAAACCAATTTTCAATAATAATAATAAAGGTAACGTCATCCCAATACATGTCACAGGATACCCTTGGGGTAATAAAGAAGCTAAGGTTCGCACTTTTCTTGACAATGGGCACTTTGTGTCAGCCGGGTTGTCAGCCCTAAGTGATGATCACCTTTACCCCCAGAACAAGCATCTGATACTAATTTTAGTTAGAGTTTAATCGACCCTAGGGCCATACTAACAGAACATTTGGGCTAGATTAAAATCTTGACCCCCACCGGGACTTGAACCCTTAACCTTCTGGTTTGTATGAAATTGCCTTCAAAAATAATAATAATAATAATTAATAATAATATTATTATTACTATTATTATTGTTGTTATTATTATTATTTATTTATTTAAACTGGCCTTCTATTCTACTCAATCAGAAAAATACAATGTTAATTATTTACACTGCTCAAAACAATTAGAGGAACACTTGTAATAAATTGAATAAGTGATTGTTTTTTAAAGCTGTGATGCTGAAAGTTGGACAATATGTAAATTGAATTATTAATTTTATCATAGGATACACATTTTAAAGATCCATGGCCTAAATACAGAGATATTACCTCAAATAACAAATATAGAGATTTTTTTTATTTTGGAAGGCACTGACCACTTCTAATTGGTAAGCTTCCTGATGTTGCTATAGTGACGAATGTTGATTATTGCCTTGTTTATTGAAGTCTCTGACAAAATGAGGCATTTAAATGAGTTTGAAGTGTATCATCCTCTACATCTTTTACGACAAGGTCAATCTCTGCGACAAGTGGCTAGAGAGCTTGGGGTTTCTCCTTCCGTGGTGTCCAGGTTACGCAACAGGCACAGAGAGACAGGTCAGTATTGTAGAAGACGTGGCCAGGGCCGTAAATTTAAAACAAGCCCCCAGGATGACAGATACGTTGTTCTTTCTGCTCTTCGACAGCGTACAAAAACTGCAAAAGACCTGCAGGATGACCTTCATATGGCTTCCGGAATCCGGGTTTCAGACCAACCCATAAGGAACAGATTAAGGAAAGAGAATTTTCGTCCAAAAAGGCCCGTTAAAAAACCACGCTTAACAAATGGGCATAAGGCAGCAAGACGTACGTATGATGAAAACCATGGTGATTGGAACCTGAACCAGTGGGAGTCTGTGCTCTTCTCGGACGAATCTAGGTATCGTCTTACACGTTGTAATGGTCGATTGAGGGTGTGGGGACGGCCAGGAAAAAGATTTTCTGCAGAGGCTGTACAGGAAATTGATAGATTCGGAGGAGGTTCCATAATGGTGTGGGCCGGAGTTATGTACAACAATCGTACGGACCTTGTACTTGTTCCCCAGCGACTGAATGCTGTCCGGTATATCGAGCACGTTCTGGAAGAGCATGTAGTACCTGCTGCCATTGGAGTAAGCCCTGGATTTCTGTTCATGCAGGATAATGCCAGGGCACATTCTGCGGCTGTCACCAGGGATTTCCTGAGGAGGAATGAAATTGAGGTAATGGAGTGGCCAGCGGTCAGCCCAGATCTCAAACCCATTGAACACTTGTGGGATCTTCTAGACAGGAAGGTCAGGAACCGATATCAAGCTCCACAAACTCTGCAGCAACTTGAAGATGCTCTGAAGGAGGAATGGGAGAATATCCCGCAAGAGGAAATCCAGAATCTTATTGGGAACATGCCACGAAGGTGCCAAACTGTCATCGAATGTCGTGGAGGCCATACACGATACTAACTCTATATAACGAGTGTTTAACTTTGAAAAATAAGCACAAGATTCAATTGCTTTACATAGCGGAATTATTTGAAAAGTTAATTGTCAGCGTTATTAATTTGTTTTTACTGACATGAGCAATAAATAAATAAATAAATAACCACAAATAATGTACTTTATTAATTTCATGTTTGTACCTTTATCCAATGAAAAAATATTTGCATATTTCATAGTGTTCCTCTAATTGTTTTGAGCAGTGTATTTATAGCGACTGGGTATAAGATTTTACGAATTAGCTGATGTTAACAACCTAAGTATATCTGAGACCGAATAGATAGAGAGAGAGAGAGAGAGAGAGAGAGAGAGAGAGAGAGAGAAAGGAATTCTATCGCTGAATTCACAGCTAAACATCAATCTGAATTGAAAAACATTTTAAAAGCGACACAAAACAGGGGGAAAATTACTAAGTTCTTTAAGCCCTTGCCAAAGCCTGACAGAAATAATTAAAATCTCTAATTAATTGATTTTATTTTGATACTTTTTGTTTCATTTCGGAACCTTGGAACGTATCCTCTATATACGCATTCAAATTACCATTCCATATTCGCGGTTTCTGTATTCGCGGCATATTTGTGGAAAATATCCTCCGCGAATAAGCGTTTACTGTTTACTAAAAATTAAAGCAAAGGAACTGGATTTTATTTACAGTGAGTCGTATTACAACGCTGGAAATTTGAATCTCTGATACAAGGATTATCAAAATTTGAATCGCTGTACAATATAAAAATTGAGTCACAATTAACCAAATTTCGAATAGTATAAAATACTGGTAGTCCTATTTACAATATTTTTAATGGCAAGGTTTTAATGAATTTCTCATTATCTCCCTGGTATCACAATATCGGTCACTTGCGGAAGTAGTTTTGAAGGATAGACACTCTTGAAGATGTTGGGAATCTGTGATGGTTTGCAGGTCATGTAAAGGGCAGAGTGTTGTTTGTATGACAAGGTTCTGCGTCAATAGAGAAATTGAGACGGTCCAGCAAAGAGCAGTGATTATATATAGACACAAGACGGGCATCTCTCCATCTCAAATTCACCAGTATATAACAGATATCTTTGGAAAAACTGTTCTGTCATATGGTATAGATATACAGTAGCCTACAGAATCTAAATCCAGTAGAATATCTTGTGAAAGTGAAGATGGCAGCGGCCCTTCACAAACTTTTACAAATACAGTAAACATAAATAAAATGCATGATTTATTACTGTAATATCGATGGTTATATATAGTATAGGAAATATATGACATACCTCAGAGAATATATTATTTTGAGTGAAGAATTGGGCATGAAAACTTACTGTAAGATCAGTAGGACTACCTCGAATCTTCACTCAACTTCAAAAATATCAGAGAGCAGTGCCTTGCAAACAGAATCCAAATTAAAATATAAAATTATGGAATATTCACGTGAAAGGTCCGTCTCCTCAACTTAATTATTTATTATTTAACTGTAGCGCTTTCGGGACTTGTCCCATCATCGGCAGGATTCAAAACTGGTGTTTCACTGAAAATTTGGTAGAGGGGGTTACATGTATTGGGTTCGTTTTCGTTTATCATATTGTCGTTGTTGTGTGCTGCTTTCATGATTTCCATCTCTTCGAGTACGTTTATCTTCGCTGGATTATTTTCTCTGTGCATTACTGTTAGGGTGTTTTCAATATTTAACATGCAATGTCTTTCATGGATAACGTGTTTTGCATAGCTTGATTTTCCTTCTGCGTGAATAAAGTCTCGAAAATGTTCTTTAAATCTGATGTTAAAACGTCTGTTTGTTCTTCCTATATAAAATTTGTTGAAATCCTTACATGTCAATTTATATACTCCTTTGCTGTTGAAAATGTTATTTTCTTCAATGTTATTGTATATTATGTTGTTTAATTTGTTATTAGTTCTGTATGCTATTTTTACGTTTTTATCGACTTTCTTTAGTGTATTGGCTAATTTTGTCGTTTCTTTTCCTGTATATGTAAGTGTTATCCATATTTTCTTGTTGTTATCAGATTATTTTTCTAGTTTAGTTATGTTGCTTATATTGTTCTTTCTTTTTTGTTTATTTACGAGTTTATTTATGATTTCTTTATTATAGCCATTGGTTTTTGCCATATATTTAATGTAGTTGAGTTCTTGAATATAATTGTATTTGCTTAATGGAAGTTTTAACAATCTATTGATTAGGCTGTTAAATGTACTTATTTTTTGTGAAAAGGGTGTGTAGATTTTTTATTTATGGCCAGAGCATTGTTTGTAGGTTTCCGGTAGATGCCGATTTCTAGTTTATTGTTGTGTAGATTTCTGATTATAGACAAATCTAAGTAGTTTATACTATTATTAACTTCTATTTCTTCGGTTAAAGTGATTTTTTCATACTAATAACAAATTAAACAACATAATATACAATAACAATAAAGAAAATAACATTTTCAACAGCAAAGGAGTATATAAATTGATATGTAAGAACTGCAACAAATTGTATATAGGAAGAACAAACAGACGTTTTAACATCAGATTTAAAGAACATTTTCGAGACTTTATTCACGCAGAAGGAAAGTCAAGCTATGCAAAACGCGTTATCCATGAAGGACATCGCATGTTAAATATTGAAAACATCCTAACAGTAATGCACAGAGAAAATAATCCAGCGAAGATAAAGGTACTCGAAGAGATGGAAATCATGAAAGCAGCTCACAAGAATGACAATCTGATAAACGAAAACGAACCCAATACATGTAACACCCTCTACCAAATCTTCAGTGAAACACCAGTTTTGAATCCTGCCGATGACGGGACAAGTCCCGAAAACGCTACAGTTAAATAATTAAGTTGAGGAGACCTTTCAGGTGAATATTCCATAATATTTTAATTTCGAATAATACCTGAACGGAACACATCATGAATCTTATAAAACAAACTCTAATTAGTTTAACAACATACAAAGACACGTCTATTGAAATGTATGTAACTATGGATGTGAGAATGGTTCCCAAATGGCCCTGAAACCTAATTCCAAAATAAGGATCGCCGAATGCTACAATTTTCAAGGTATATTCATCAAGTACGTAAACTGATGCTGTTTTTTATGAACAAGAACGATTTTGAATTTTTTTTTTTTGCAGAAGGGGATCACAATTAGGTATATCTTATCCGAATTTAATTGCAAAATGCAGGGATTTCGTAAAGGAGAAATGTCATCATAAGTTGATTGGAAGTGTTCTTCTTCAAGATAATGTCGCAGGTCCCACGTCTTTATTTTCAATGGCTGTAATTGCTAAAGCTCTCTTTGAATTACTCGACCATCCAGAAGATTCACTTGATCTTTCATCCAGTGACTCCAGGCTGTATGGAGAGACATTTTCATCCTACAATGAAGTTCTTAAGTCCGTAAAACGGGGGTTTGCAGAGACTGGACCACACTTCACTGGAACCTATGGAATTTCTGGAACTTAGTTGAGAAATTGTACCTATCCCCAAGATATTATTACGAAAAATTAGTTGTTTTTATTTGAACTATAAAATTTGTGATATTACTGGTATGAACCCTCGTACGATGAAGATTTTTTCCAGGTGGAGGTGTCTGTGGTAAGTCGGAAATATTACAACTACTTACAAAAAGTATCAATGTTTTACAGATAAAGAAAAACACTCTGCGTTGATGATACAGTCACATGAATAGAATATTTGTCATTTATGTTAGAAATAGAATGTAGAGTTAAGCCTGTATTGCATCAAAATAATATTGAAAAGCGACGAAAGTTTTTTTTTAATAGACGGAATTTATTTTATAGACAATTTTATACAATTTAAAAGTAATACATTCCGTTCACAACAAAGTTACGAAAAAATATAACGGCGAATTTCTCGTTTCGTTTGACCTGTTTCAGGAAAAAAGAGTTTAGTGGCATTATCCGTGGAACATAAATATGAAATGCAGTATGTGGGCCTACAAAAGCAAAACAGGGTTTTAAATCTCTTGAAATGTGACACTGTACTGTTACAGAACCTCCCTTTCCTCGTTCAAATTCCAACCCTCCTCTCTTCCTCGCTCTGTATTATTACCCTCACAGAATTTCCATGTTACTTCCCCTGCTGACCTAAACACATCTTTACATTCTTTTCTAAATACAGCGTGTTTAAATAGTAAATTCCAAGATAATTTAATCACACAAATTGCATCCCCAAACGTTTCAAAGCTGACGCTTTATTTATAAACACATTAAGGAACTTTATTTTTTAATTCCAACATTAATTCTTACTTGTAGACTAGGTATCTCATCATATCTTACATTTAAACAAAACTACTTAATCGAATCTTTATAGTTAAGCAGATATTAAAGAAAGACTTTAGAGTATTTCAGAGCTGTTTTTAAAATAAATGTATAAATATGAAAGCTGATTCACAAAATAAAGCACAAGCAATCCAAATGAAGGTGAATTAAAATAAATGGAAATTGTGTTTTTGTGCTTGGAAGTAAAAAATAAATAAAAGTCAGTGCTCCACCAAAAAGTTGCCCGCGACTTTCATAAATGAGTGTTACCAAAATATGAAAACTTCTAAAACCATGTCATTTGACTTCCTTTCTATTTAAAAAAAATTGCAAGATAATAATAAATAAAATAAAATAAATTGTTATATTACAGGAACTTCGGGTAATTTGGACCCCTGTTTTGAACTTATAGTTTTTCTTCTTTTAATTAAGGGATTTGAATTGTGTTTAATCACAGTGAATATCATTAGTGTTGTAACTAATAAATAGCATTGTTATTTTATTCAAATATAGAAACATCTTCATAATTTATAACTTTTTTACATTTCAAGAAAGGTCCACTTTAACTTATATTCGGATAAAGTAAACATCAGAGTACACCTTAGCTTTTAGTCTATTTTAAGTTTATTTACTGTATTAATTTATACAGACAGACACAGATTAATGTGAAAATATTTATGACTGATCATAATTATAAAGGATTGATATGTATTTAATGTTTTGAAAAATTACTGTTGATTATAACATTCACACGTCATTCAACTGCAGAAAGCGACGGTCTTTGGATTTAGTAAAATTACAAGGATGTTAAATAAAATTAATTATGTGAATGGTTTTTACCAGATAGCATCCTCATTGATAAAATATACGTACTCGTTTAAAGTGAACCCAGGTCCTCGTGGAGGGTCCACATTAACCGAATTCTTTTATGTTTAATTATTCTATACAGTCATCATGCCACATAATATCAAACCAAACCCATCAGTATATTAAAACAGCATCTACATAATACAATATATTTAGGAGTTTTTTGAACATTTGTAATATTAAATAGCACAAATTAAGAATTGATTCTTAGCTTGAAAAACTTTTAAAGTGGTCATTTTTATAAATATCACAAAAACCCTCCTTCGCACAAAGAATAAAAGAAACTGGCCTTGAACCCGTCAAAGTTGACGAGGAGAAGAAGTTAAAATAGTTTCTGTTCGAGCGCAGCACCAATTAAAGAAGATATTAACCGGGTCCACTCAAAGAGAAGGGTTCATGTTACCCGAATGTCCCTACACTCGTACGCAAAGTACAAACGGAACAAGTATACGCCCTACCGAAGAGATTTTTCCATTCATTCTCGTGTGTTTCCAGTTCAGTTTTCCAGTGGCTATCTTCCAATTCGAGATTCGCGGGTTCAAACCCGGTTGGAATCTATGTTTTTTATAGCGTAAAATCATCCGAAGGAAACTAATGTAATTGTGTCCTACGCCATAGAATCATGCCATTTCCAAAGAGCATCGAGCTTAAAATAAGAGAGTTCAGAGGGAAATTTATGAACCTTTTACTCCCAGATTAAAATTTGAAGACTAATCACCCATGGTTTAAGAAGGTTGCACAATACAAGAGTCTTTCCAACATTACACTCCATTTTTAAGGGTATCTAATCATTAACAAAAACAATGAAGCAGTAGGAATTTTGGTTATCGTAATGTACAATGTTGAGTGGATAAATAGAAAGGTTGAGGGAAAAGTTGAGAAAATACAGTACTCATAAATGTTGGATAATTTTAAATGTTCATTGTAAAACCTGATAAATCTTTCCAACCTACACAAAAATGATCGCAAAAGCAGACCTGCTCAAATCTGACCTGTAAAAGAAAACCAATATAATTTAAATTAATTTTCACATCTCTCCAAGATAAAATTCACAACAATAATAATGTTATGTCATGTAAATATACAATTTTTTATGTCTCGAATTTGGAAATGTGACACTGGCTTATAAAGACCGCTCCTAGTAGGTAATTCACTTTGTTCAGCACGATTTTTTCATTGATTTTCCAATCTATTCTGATTAATACTATGGATGACCTCTCCCAGAATAAAATCAATGAGCTTGTCCTGTATAGTCTAAATCGTATTCACTCCATAATGAATCATTATTTTTAAAACTATCAAGTAGTTGTGATCATTGACTTTTAATATTTTTATAGTTGATGGCAAGTAACCGACATAAAATATCTTAGCATTTCATTTTTCGAGTATCTATTAAGAAATGTTATCAAGGAAACAGCAGTTAGTTTAGGAATTGAGGATGCTGTAGAAGATCGATGTTACTGTCCGGCGCCATGAGTCCTCCAAGTGTTCAACCCCACGTCGCGGCGCCAACCCCACCCTGCGCCTTTAATGATGTGCCTTTGTGTCTTCTGTACTAACAGGTACTTGCAAATGAACCGATTAACAACTCGGCCAGATTGAATGGCACACAAATTATATCAGCCAATACCTTCACTTCGCACTCAAAAAGATTTCAGCACATTCTTTACTGGAGACATTCGGAAGATGAGATAGATGGATAGAAAAGTAGATAGAAAGAGACAGATCGACTGATGGATAGATCGATAAATAGAGATAATGTAGATAAATAAATAGAGATAGATATGTCGAAAAACGTACCAAAGTGAACTTAAGAGACAGATTCTTGTCATCGCTAGCCTTAGCTCTGATGTACGACACAATATACTGTGCAATGTACGCGGCTAACAGACCAGCAGTGATGTGAATATATGCTAAACCAGAAATTGGTGCTTGTATTATATTTGCTCAACACATAAATGGATTAAGTGTCGCTTTTTAACTTTTTCGAACTAAACTTTTACATAACGTAATGATTATAATCGTTATAAATATAATAATTAATAACAGTAATAATAATAATAATAATAATAATAATACTTTTTATCTACTGTATAATTACAATATTTACTCAAACTTTTTTATTATTGAATTTTTATGTTTATTTTTGGACGTTTAACATAGTTTCTTCCCCACAAATTTCTCAATTCCAAGTTCCATTTCTGAACAAGATATACGGAACTCTGACACAGAAAGACTGTTACGAAGCACTCCTGTGCCATTTATTTTTATTTAAGATAGGGAAACTGTTCACAAAAATATGTCGATGGCAAACACTGCTATTAAATGACGCATAGAGTTGCAAATATTACGAAACTTACCCTAGTGTCAGATAACAATTTGAGACCTGGGTTTCCTGAAATGCGTAATTATGAGTCTTTTGTAATTATATTAATTGAAAGTTACAGGTAATGAACCAGGTGAGCCAATTTATTGTCGAAATGGAGTTTGAGGTGTCATTAGATTCTCGATGGAAAACACTATCATTTAGAAATGTGAAACAGTAAAAGGTATAAATTAGTCCTAGTTGTTTTAGCTCCAAAATTTGGCATTCGGGTAAGAGAGTATGGATAATTATGCAACGTAAGTATGTTTTAAAACTTTCAAGGAAAAAGCGACTTGTCTGTTTTTTTAACCTTAAACTGTAATTACAAATAAATCTAGACATGAAGAGATTGAGCCGTGAAAGTGTTTAGTCTACATTCATTATCCATAGAATTTACTTCTCCATATACCTGGTTTTGAATTGCTTGCATTCTACTGTTATTGCATTTATTGCGAAGACACTAACAATGCATTGTTAATTGGTACCAAATATTTTCAACCACAATTTAATATTGTTTGTAAGCAAGGAAAATTATTCACTTCTTCCTTATCGATTTGGTTTATCCACAATTGAAGTGTGTCCATAAGCGAATTCAAGTCGCCTAACATTTTCATCATGAGTCTGTCGTGACATTGTAAATTAGAATTAAAGGAATTGAGATAGTAATTCAAGTCCATCAACGCCAAATCACAATACCAGTCTTCGCATGATTGTTTTGGATTTAGCACCTTCTGCGTATCTAAGAATATTTCTACTTGACTTCGGAGATGAAATAATCTATTAGCACAAAAGGCTAAATCAACTTACGTGGACGTAATATGAAATGTAACAAACAACAGTAAGAGTTTATATGTTCAAGAAAATGTTGGAACTATCGATGATGTAAACCATGAAGAAAGTACATACAGATATACACGATTAATAAGGCAATAAATAATAGTTTTAAAAAAACTAAAACACGCTTTATTAGAAAATCGAACTAAAAAAATTAAAAATAATTTTAATTTCCAACACGCTTGGGATAAATAATTTTACCAACAAAAGCGTGGGGTGCTGTTTATCAATTAATATATTTGATAATAAACAGATATTGGTAAAAGCAAAGTCTCTAAGAAGAAAATGTAAAAATCATAAAAAGTACCCCACGCTTTTGAAAGTAAAATTATTTATCCCAAGCGTGTTGGAAATTAAAATTATTTTTCTTTTTCTTAGTTCGGTTTTCTAATAAAGCGTGATGTTTTAGAGTTTTAAAACTATTATTTATTTTTTTATCGGCCGCGGTGGACTAGTGGTTATGCTCCTTGCCTCTGGTCCCGAAGGTCGCGGGTTCAAACCCGGCCGGGGTCGATGGATTTTTTAGGATGGAAAAATTCAAGGAGCAAGTCCTCCGGGAGGGACTTTAAGCCGTGGGTCCCGAGTCTGAAGATTTTCAGGCTCGTAAAAAATCCTTAAGCCTGAATGAAAAGGCCTCTAAGCAAAATTTGCCGAATTTTCCCGTCCTAGTATTACCTTGGTTTCCTAGATGTCAATATGAGGAGGAACGCTGACCACGGACCACTAAAAATGACATCTATACGAAAACAAGTGTAACTAAATTAGTATGGTTGAATTTCTTCCCTGTAGGGGGAGAGCGCCTAAATCTCTGTAAAGGGAAAACATAGGATTACAATACAATTTATTTTTTATTTTTTAGTTTTAATATTTTACAGAATAAGATAAAAATGTAAATATCTTTAAATTCGATACTATTGTAGTATGAGCTCTTCTAAAAAAACCTCCCAGCCGGATTTGAACCAGCGACCTATGGATTACTGAAATTATATAATTTACCGTTAGAGTCTACAGAGACAACAAAAATTATGGCATTTCAAGGTGTAGATCCTGTCAGAAGTAAAATTGTACTGGACAATAAAATTTTGGAGCAGGTGAATTATTTTACATATCTAGGATGCAATATCTCATATGAAGAAGAAAAGGATGTAAATGCAAAAATATCTAAATTTTTAAGAATTTTAGGGTTAATAAATTCTATCTTCAAGCCACAGTTAGTCCAAAAGCATTCAAGACTGAAAGTGTATAAAACACTGGCTCTTCCAACTCTTTTGTATGGTAGCGAAGTATGGACGTTGAAACAGAAGGATATACAGAGACTTAGATCTGCTGAAATGAGATATCTTCGGAGGACTGCAGGATACACACTACTAGATCACAAAAAAATGAAGACATCTTAGAAGAATTACACATGGAATCTTTAGAAAACAAAATTTCTGATTATAAGTCAAGATGGATGCAACATGTTCATCGAATGGAAGATCACAGAATACCCAAACAAATGTTAAGATATCAACCTGCAGGAAGAAGAAGACCAGGACGTCCATTCAAAAGACTTTTGAATGGTGTTTCTCTTGAGGCCGAAACAGGTCAACAAATGGCCTAAATTCGTGAATGTACTATGATGATGATGAGAGTTCACCGCTCTACCATCTGAGCTGTTATAACGATTGACTAAAAAGTCGACAAGTCCGCAACCTATTATGCCAGTTTTCATTTTTTTTAATTATCTGATGATTCTGGCCAGGATTTTAGAAAATAAATATGAATTTATTGTATTATCACGGGTCCTTTACACGTATACAAAGTTTCAAGTCGATCCAATGTTTCTAAATGGGTGAAAATCGTGTTCAAATATTCCGTTACATAGATAAAAAGACACTTTTTTTTATTTTCTGATGATTCTGGCCATGATTTTAGAAACAAAATATGAAATTATTGTATTGGTCTTTTACAAGTATACAAAGTTTCAAGTCGATCCAATTATTTTAAGTGGGTGAAAATAGCGTTAAAAGATTCAGTTACATAGATAGATACAGGTCAAGTTGATATAAAGCGTGTAAAAATACGCCATTTACTTCTATGCAAAGTAAGTTCAAATGTAGAAATATTTTTCATTGCAGCGTCATGGATATCTTATCCTCGAGTCCGATTCAACAGTAAATGGCTATCGAGATTCTTTTTTCGTAAACAGTGAAATCCCATGAATATATCCAGCTGAGCTGTGTCTTTACGTTCGTTTCTCTCACACCAGGTAATGATTAAGAATTGCAATGTTTCATTCTTGCTATTAGTTTGGCCTCCACGTTACCTCTCATTTTTCTTATACACGACAGCGATAATATTACGAGACAAACTTATAGATTGAAATACATTAACTTGTTCCGGGCAAATATCCTCTGCAGCAGTTATAAACAGTTTTAACAAATTCAATAGTTTTGAAGCAATTGCAATTTGTTTATAATCTTGCAGCTAGAACGAACCAAGCGTTGTCAACTGACACTCGATGATGAGGGAAATTCATATCATCATCATCATCATATTTGGTGCTTCAGCCCACTGCAGTCCTTGACTACTCCAACTATGCGCCTCCATCTATTTCTATCTTCTGCCCTTCTTCTCCATATCTGAATTCTCATAACCATCAGATCCTGTTTCACGTTGTCTAGCTATCTGGTAACAGGTCTTCGAACTTTTCTTTTTCCCTCTATTTTAGTTAATGTGACTCTACGTGCAACGTTTGTTTCTTCCAGTCGATGTAAATGGCCCAGCCATCTCAACCTTTAAGATTTTATTATTCTGACTGTCAGTATCGCCTTATAAGTTATATAATTCATTATTATGCCTACTGCGCCATTTCCCATTTTCATTTATCGGCCCATTTTATAAATTCACTCTTAACTTAAATTCCTCTACAACATTCTCAAGAGCAACTCCTGATAAATTTTCTGTACATGTTTTAGCACGTATCTAATTAAAATTACTTTTAATAGTGCGATGACTTATTTATCAAATGTCACTTCTACATATTAAGGGGATCTGATCTTACTTGACCGCTCAAGTTCACGTATTTCTCATCTACACAGCTGTTTGGAGGGGGTTTTTCTTTCAGTAACCATTCCCAACGACAACTGACACCGTGTTCTTTCTGTCGCTGCTGTCGGTACGAAACGCATTTCATTCTATAAGTCATTACAGTAACTATATTAGTCCAGAGCTGGTTTGACAGTTGAATGTATCTTTGTAAATGTATCACTTTCTTTGTCATTCGCTGAATGACCTTGAACGGTAAACTAAAATCAATTGATAAAAAGTGTCCTTCCATCCTTAAGATAACGGAATATTGATTAATTTACTCATATTTGAAACGCCGCTCTTTATTTATACAACTGCCACATTTAGAGGTAATTCAGAATGAATATAACTAATAAAGTTGTGCTCATGTAAATATTTTTATTTTTTTAGAAAACTTCACAGATCCTATTATCTAGACACTGATAATGTCGTAACAAAAATCTGAACATATATATTTATACATGTGTGTTCCACAACTTGTTGTAGTCTCTTTAAATCTACTTAACGTATTATTCGTGTTAACGCATTAATAAATACAGCCAAAACACGTTGAATAATTCAGAAAGTCTATACAAGGACATTTGTGCCATGGATATCATGATATTTAAACCATAAGGCAACGTGGTGATTAAGAAAAGCCATAAGGCGTTCGGGACGCTAGCTGATGAAACCACGAGACGATGGAGAGGTTATAACTTGTAAATTTGCTAACACCAATAGATCTACTGTTCATTCTCGACTGTCATTCTTGAGAGTGAACGACTGTGAAATAATCTTGGTAGTAAAAGGGACATATTTATGATAAATTTAATGAGTTAATTATAGCAAGTACTTATCACAGTTTTTTGCATCCGTTTCTAAAGATATGAAACGTTACTTCAAAACGAAACAGGCTCAGGTTCTTAAAAAATAACCAATCTCTGTCTTCAAAGAATTATCCCAGTATCCGAAATTCCGTATGTTCTTTCTTTAAATTTGTTAAGAATTCTTAAACTTAATGTAAATAATTATCCACACAACAACAAATAATTACCCGCAGGCTCGAAATGTATCAATAACTATGTTTTCGGACTCGCAGAAGACGAAAATGGCATTAGTTATTTCCAATCACCTAACAGTAGTAAGATATTTCGACGACAACCTTTAGCAGAAGTGATCGTTTCCATGAGAGTCTCAAGCGCTATTCTCTCTCAAACTGGTCACCCTTATTTTTCTTTTGCGCGGTTTTATTTCTCTTAGGGATTGTTAAACCCTCAGGAGTACACAGGTATACAAAATTCCCTGATTGCCACTGTCAAATACATGAATTAGTGGCTTGTAATACCTCGTTCTGTGCAGTTCGTCTTACATTACATCATTGTGATTGTGAAGTGCCGATATATGCATTATTGTGTATCATTATAAAGAAATTGAATTTAAAAAATCTACTATAATATATTTTAATACGTAAGTTTTAGTGTTTTTATGATTTTGCAAGTCTCGCCGCTGTAAGAATTCTCGTAATCTATTCTGTTATGTATGTGGAGAGTATTGTACAAAATCTCAGCGCAGAGCTAGTTATAAGGGGTACAAATTATATTTCGGGAACTACAGTAAATTTGGAGGTACTGATAAATATTGGGCCCCCAATTTTTGCTGTACAAACTGCCAAAAGATTTAATAGGGTGGTTAAAAGGTTCGCATTCGTGCATGCCATTTGCCATTCCAATATTGTGGAGGGAACCTGCGGACCACATCACTGACTTATTTCTGTATGATCAATATATCTGGTTTCACTTAAAATAATAAGAATTCTCTTCAGTATCCAAATTTGCAGTCTATCATGCGACCTGTTAAACATAGTGATTCTTCATCGAACTTGGGTGACGTCAGTGATGAACATGGCGAAAGGTTCCACGAAGACATTTTAGAAATTGTAGGGCGTTATAAAGGGAAATCAGTGACTAACGTGCTTGCTGATTACTGCTGGCAACTTATCACAGACGTTTCGGAGACATCTTATCGGCGTAAGTCATCCAGGAAGAAGTTTTGAAAAGTGAGATGTTTGCTACAATTTAAGCATGTGTTGTAACGTAACTACTTATTTATCCTTCTTAGAAAAAAATATTTTAACTTCTTGATTTGGTTTTACATAGATCAATTGCTTCTAGCAATATTATTGCAAAAAAAAATTGAAACTAAGTGCAGATAAGCAATAATATGCGAAATATAACGAAAAACGTTCAACACGTCCTCGCAAAAAACTGTTAGGTGATAGAGAAAAACGGAGTTCGAATTCGAAATCAGCGCATGCCAATTAACTAAAATCGCCTATTTTCATTTCTGCGAGCGACAAAAAGTTCAAATTTGTTGTTGTGTGTTATTTTTTGTTTAATAATTATTTTTTGTTTCGAAAACTCAAAGTAATTCCAAAGCATTTTCAGGAATTTTAAATGCTGGGTTCAAATGCTGTTAATAAACTCCTTGCGTATACACATAATTTATATATATTCAATTTTTAAAATAGTATTTTGATTTACTGATCGCCGTTCGCCTCGCTTGTGACATGGTAGCTCCCCTAGAGAAGAGTTCCTTAACCAGACTAATTCAGTCACACTTATTTTACGTATAGATATCGGTGATTGACATGTGATTAGTACATCACCTCAAGGAGACATCTAGTATTTATTGGATGGTGAGGACCGATTAAATTTTGCTCAGAAGTACTCTGTAGTATTTTAAGGTTCTTTTAGAAGTCTGAAAAACCAAGTATTTGCAAAATATTAATGAATTATTACAAATAATTATTTAAGTGATATTAGTGATGTGACTAATTCGTGGAATGTACAAGTTGATAATAATCTGATGTAAATATAGGAATAATTTTAATCTTGGTTTTAACTAAAAACATCATATTTATTCCTTGAGACAACCAAAATAGTTATGTTATAATTGTTTTGATTTGATACAAATTATGTACAAATTATATACAAATAAATCCACAAATTATAAAAAAAGTACATAATTACATTATAAAATAAATATAAAGTTATAATAAAGATCTTTATTATTAAATCAGCTGTGCTTGTGAACAGGAAGATATTAGTCGACGAAACCATGAATGGTTTGAATGTAATGATCGTGGAACATGGAATTTTACTGTGGTAATATTTCCTGATGTGTCAATTTTGTGTATAATTTGCTATTTTACCAACCATATCCAATGAAGTAACACATTTACTATCAAAGTAATATTTAATGAAATTGTAGAAAAAGGAAATTTAGTTGGCTGTGTAATGTGGCCTGATATGTCAATTTGCTGAATTTGAAACCATAAGCAATTAAGTAAATCATCTGCTATCAAAATAACGATTAGTAGAATTGTAGAAACGAGAAGTGGAATTTACTGCATAATATGAACTGATAAGCCAATTTGCAGATTTTTAAACCACATCCAAATTAAGAAAAATATTTACTTTTCAAGTAGGTTATGTAGAATTGTAAAAAAACTAAATAGTTACAACACACAAACATTTAATATAATTTGAATTTATAGAAACTGGCTTATTTGATCGTGAAACACATTTGTGATATTTGCAGAAATGTTTAATTTTATAAATAAAATGATATTGTAGATCATAAGGTATCTCTTTATAGCCAGTAGAGTAAGTTACTCATTACTTCAAGCGATGAGATAATAGCAATTTTAAATAGTCATCTCCGCGGATGCTATACAAGTTGTGTAGAAATCTGACTTGCCATGTTTGAAGACTTCATGATAAGTGAAGTACCAGAAATAACTTGCCCGGAGACTCAGCAGCCAGCGAAGGTAGAAGGTGGACGACTGGCCTGGCGACTTACCAGTAGTTAGTTATGGATGACTTTTCGTCCTGCAGACACGTCAGCACGTAAATGTAGAGAGTACACTGATTGACTCGGCGTCACACAAAAAAAAAATCCATGGCCTGATAGGCCTATCAACCGGCTGCTGCCCTCACCTACACATATATTGATAGAGAGATGGAAGATCAATAAAGTTGTCGGGTATAAGGGTGATATGTGGTCAGCATGTCGGTTTCCAACAGTTCTAGCTGATTTTCTAAACTTGGAGTCGATATACAGGGTGAAAATTATTTAAACCGACAAATTCTGGGAGGTTGTAGGGGACACCAAAACAAATATTTTTCCCTAATGTCATGTTTTCCTACGAGGATTATTTAAACGGCAGAGGAAGATTTCTCTAGCGGCAAATTAATTAAAACAACAAACACTTTTGCATTTTTTTATTACCAAGAGACAACACATTAACACAACGCAATTAATTAAATTACAGTAGAGGTTCAAAAATGCCTCCATTGACATGTAAACAAAGGTTACACCGGCGGATCATGTTCTGTCTAACACCGGCAAAAACTCCAGGAGTATCGTTAATTGCTCCTGCTGCTGCTACTATCCGGGCAACCAGATCCTTTTCTGATGCAACAGGAGTTGTGTAAACAAGGTTCTGCATCTCTCCCCACACAAAAAATCCAAAGGGGTCATATCTGGGGATCGAACAGGCCATGGTACAGGACCACCTCTGCCAATCAACTTTTCTGAAAACCGTTGGTTTAAGAATCGACGCACACGACGACTGAAATGTGCCGGCGCCCCGTTATGTTGGAACCACATGCGTTGTCTTGTAGGAAGCGGGATGTCTTCCAGCAATTCTGACAATGCTCTGGCGAGAAAATTGTAATAGTGCCTGCCATTTAATAGCATATGTAGGAGATATTTCCCAATTAAACAGTCCCCAACAACACCGGCCCACACATATCAGTGTACTCACTCCAGGTGTATCGCTCCATTAGTAAACAGATACAATTCACTACTACACTGGTGGACAAAACAATTCTTACCATCAACAACAGTTGCAGTCATGACAACTGAAGAGCGTACTACGCCCTCTACCGGTTTAAATAATCATCATAGGAAAAAATGGCATTAGGGAAAACATTTGTTTTGGTGTCCCCTATAACCTTCCAGAGTTTGTCGGTTTAAATAATTTTCACCCTGTATATTGTAGGTACCCAAATTCCTCATGAGGTTGGATGGGGAGAGATACCATACTGGCTGAAATTCCATGAGTTTTTTTTCACTTATGTGGACTCAACCAGCGCAAGTCCCATAAATTTGCATTAAGGCATCAAGCCTTAAACTGTTCGGCTAGCCCGCGTGTTACTAGCAAGTGAATTAAGATTGACTTTTCATCCTGGCGACTCGACAGCAACTGAGTATAGGAGATAGACCGCTACTAATGCCACTTATCAGTAAGTTAGTACTTTTAATCCTGGTGACTCGACAGCACGTGAGTGTAGGAGATGGTCTGAATGGCCAACACAACTTACTAGAAAGTTAGTTAAGGACGTATTTTCTCCCTGGCGTCTCGTCATCAAGTGAATGTAGGAGATGGAAGGTCGACTCACAAAAAATAAATGTAGGATATTGACAGATTGACCAAGGCGACTGACAATTAAGTTTATTAAGAATGACTATTCATACTGGCGACTACACAACAAATGAGTGTAGGAGATAGACCGGTTGGGCAAGGAGACTTACTAGTAAGATAATTAAGGCTGATTTTTCATCCCGGGACTCGACAGCAAGTGTACTAACGTCAGCCGGTTTGTCCGGCGATTTACTATCAAATGAAGAAAAGTTTGCCACGTCTCATCATAGTGGACAGTCGTGTTCAAAATATATCGTGTTTTCACGTAAACCCTTACAATGGGAAATTTGAGCTGCAATTATTGACTATCAATTATCGATCAATTGCGAACGTCAAATAATTTTACTTTAAATGCTTAGTCTATTTAATTTAGTTGAATAATGCGATTTTTTTTTTATTTCTAGATAGTGTTAGAAATATTATAAAGCAATAAACTAATTTATAGATTTATTGAATATAAAACCATTTTAGGTTACAAAGTTAAGACAGAGTGAGTGAATTTAAAAATTCGTTTATACAATCAACTGCCGAACAAGTTATTTTAAAAACTCTAACAAATAGAAATTAATTATTTAAAATTATTTTTAATACGTATTATATGTAGAATAACAACTCATTGTATGTAATAAAATATTCTTAACATACGGTACTCGAGATAATATGGTATGCCTGTATTTGTGTGTGTGTGTGTGAGAGAGAGAGAGAGAGAGAGAGAGAGAGAGAGAGAGAGAGAGAGAGAGAGAGAGTAAGTGAGAGATAGATAGAGACAGAGATATTGGATATAGTGATAGGGTGAGGGAGAGAGGATAGATAGATAGATAGAGATATAGAGAGAATTATTTTCTATAACAAAATTATGCAGAAAAACTCCTGTCAAGCAAAGAAAATCAGAAATTTCACTGTCACTGTGAAATATTTTTACGTAACGAATTATATTGATCAATATTTTCTATATACAAAATTAGCATATAATTATATGGCTTCATGAGTGAAATGACATATTATTTGATCATTGACGGTTGGTACAGAGAGATCAATAGAGCTAAATATGTCATAATTAGCAGAGCAAACCGCAATATCATGGTGACGTATGTGATTACACATCAACATATTCCCAGCATTAGTTTCTGTACTTGTGATGCAGCTGTAAGGAAGCTAAGTGAATACTAACAACACAATTTTAAGTATGTCGAAAACACGCTTTAACTTCACTATTTTCATCAATCAGTTGAAGAGAACGATACTTCATTAAACATTTTAAAAACAATAATAATAACAATAATAATAATAATAACATTGTCTTATCTGTACCTTCATTTCAACTCAATCAGAAACAATTGAAAGCTTACAATACGCGCTAGTGTGGAAATATAACTTTTGCGCAATAGTGGGATTTGTCCTACTTACAGCAATGGCGACCATGATTGAAAGTTCAACTTCCTACATTTCGGGGTTGCCAACTGTAGAAGGATTATTCCGGGATGGTCAGACTATATGTCCAGGATAAGGTAAATGGACAGTTTGTGCGCCGGACTGTTCGTTAAGGTTCGGTAAAGCTGGATTCTAATCAAAGGTACACGTGAGGAAGATTAAAGTGATGCAAATAATTAGGTAAATCACTGGAGGATGCCGTGGAGTTAACACAATGGAGTAATTTATTTTCGTAGATATATACACTAGTCGGTCCTCCGACTGCTTTCTTGAGTTCCAAAGCACAATGTAGGAGATGATCTTGACTTTGAAGAAATTTAAATAAACTGAGATTAATGTTTTGGAGTTGCGAGAAATGCGCCCTGCTCGACGGCGGGCCAACATTAGTGTGCGCCCTATTAGACTGCGGGCCAACAAGTAAGTGTTGGGCGATACTCTTCGCGAATAATTTATTTACTTCAATAGGTATTTTATGACCCCGCCCACATATATGCTTTGGGCCTCTTTACAAATTAACAAGTGTTACAGGGTTTTGGGGTTGGTTTCCCTCTTCCAAATACGTCATATTCCCAGAGATGCTGGTTTACGCCCATTTTCCAATGCTAAAGGATGTCCAAACCCACTATATCTTATTCTTAGGTTGCCAAAAATAATTTTATACCTTTTTCCTTTAACGATTTACTGAGTGAGGGTGTACCACATATCCGACAAAGACGTCCCCTGCCGTGCTAATATTTTTCTATCTTAATTGGTTTTGGAGATCATCCTATGATCGTTAAGACTGGAAAACCTGTCTTTTGTATCTTACTGGGTAAGTGTAATTTGCTAGTTTGGGAATTATGTCTAGTTCACAATACCTTGGTCGTGTATTTTGTATTACAAAGAGACAGTTAGAATTCCTTTCCCTATTGTGTTCAGCAACAGTGCCCAGGGAAAAACCATGAGTTAGGCCGGGCTCTTAACGTGACTAATAACTCTATGATGTTGGTAATTTATATCAAGTTATTTATATTTTCATTGTATTGAAATTGGTTCCCTGATTATTTTGAGTATAAACTCGGTATACTTCGCATTATTATTACTCTTTCATATTTTAGGCCTATTTGCATTTAGATAAAATTCCCTTTTATTATATTAGATACTGGGAAACAATGCCTAGACCTAATATCGGTACACAACCTAAATAACTGTATTGGAATATTACATATTACAAACCTCGTCCGGGAAGTAAAACCACTGCCCTTTATGTATACTACGTAAAATATACATACAAAATATATCCAAAAGGTAGTGTTATACGATACAAATCACTGCATGTTAAATTAACTGATCTTTATTTGAAACAATATAAAACAATAAATACGTATTTGCCGCCAATTTATTGCTGATTGGTGCCATGGCCTGTTGTAGTCTGAACTAATAAACATTGCCAAACTGTTAACGTTAGTCAGTTGTTTATAATGAAGCAAATATTTCCAAGAAATATATTATTTTACTATTATGTATTATTTTGAAAACATCATCGCACAAAAAATAATGTACAACGAACGTTTGTAAAGTGTTTTACGGAATCTCGGAAATTAAAAACCTCGCTGTCGCTCGGTTTTTTACCATTTCTTCGCTTCTGAAAAACCACTCCCCAACTTCGCATAATAATACACAATAAATGTTTGCGAAATTTGATTAATGAACGGTTATAATATTCGAAACAATGGTAATTAGTCGATATATTATACTATCTAATACCCGGCGTGCGCTGGTAGGCTTAAATAAATGAAAATTAATGTGTTTTTATGTTTAGTTGAATAAGTAAAAGGAAAAATAATTATAAATTTATATTTTTAGGTACCCCGTGCTGATTACCCGGCGTTGCCCGGGAATCTACTTATCCCGTTCTTCTTGATATAAATGAGCTGAAATACGAAAACTAATGTGTTTTATGTTTAGTTAAATAAGTGAAGGGAAACATTTATATCGTAATTATTTTTAGATAGCCCGTGCTGTTTACCAGGCGTTGTCCGGGAATCTACTAATCCCGATCTTCTTGGCATAAATGAGCTGAAAGACGAAAATTAATGTACTTCTTATTATTAGTTGAATAAGTAAAATGAATAATAATTACTAATGTATATCGTAATTATTTTAAGATTCCCCGTGCTGATTACCCGGTGTTACCCGAGAATCTACTTATCTCGATCTCCTTGGCATAAATGAGCTAAAAGTCAAAATTCGTTATGCGCTGCTATGCTTGCACAAGAATCTAAGTACTTGTCTCGATCTTCTTGGCATCAATGATAGACAAAAATGGTTACTGAGTTAACCGTAAGAGATAATTATACGCTGTCGCGGACTTTTTTGTAGAGCTTTTTCAGCTATTTAATTCTGTGTTCATTAATGATGTGTATTTGTTATGGTGTAGGCAGCGTAAGCCACTTATGCGTCCAAACAGCTACTTTTTTCACGTTTTCCACTACAAAGGGCGATTTTTAAGGGTGTAGGAGTTGAGTATCACAACTCTCTTATAGCCTATGTTCATCCCCAGAATCTCCTGGATATTTTGCAAAAAGCCCCATCACAATCGGATCAACGGTATGGCGGCGAATAGAGTACGAACAAACAAACAAACAAACATACATACATACATACATACAAACAAACAGTCATTTTTATATATTAGATACTCCTACAATATCTTTACGGTCAATTCATATAATTATATATATATATATAAAGTTCAATAAAACAAAAATGAAGATGGTATAAGCTATAGATTGTTATTAACATTACACAGAGAACTGTTAACTCCTGTTTTATTTAAGGATGCTACTCTCCGACGGCCCCTAATTTTAAAAGGATCGAGAGAACGACACTGTCTGATATACAGGTATCCCAAAATTAGACCGATAATCTTTGAGAGCTGATAGATAACATTATTTTAAAGACTTTTTGTTAAGGAAAGTTTTTTGTTGCGGTGCTTCGTTTAAGTGCAGGAATAGTTAATGTCATTACTGCCTCCCACCCACAAAGACATCGGTCATTTCTCTGATTTCGCCAGCTGCGCAGGTTATTCGTGCCCTAAGTTCCTCTTCAGATTCAACAGGTGTTTCATACGATAGTCTTCATGTGCCCTCACAAAAAGAAGTCAAGTGAAGTAAGGTCAGGGGAGCTGTGCCGGCCAGGCAATGGGTCCACGTCTGGGTATCCAGTGATTGCCGTATGTAGCCGTAAGATGACGACGTACTTCAGCACCAAAGTGAGCTGGTGGCTCATTATGTTGAAACCAAATGTCCTGTCTGATATGAAGGGGAACTGTTTTCATTAGATCAGGAAAAACTTGTTGCAGAAATACTAAGTAATTGTAAGCAATGAGTCGAGCGGGCAAAATATATGGTCCTAATAAGAAGTTATCCACAATACCGGCCCACACATTAACACCAAATCTCAGTTGACGTGACCTCTGAAATGTAGCATGGGGATTTTCGAAAGCCCAAACATGTGAATTCCGACTGTTAAATATCTGCTCACTTGTGAAACATGCTTCATCTGTGAACATGATATGGGATGCAAACAGTACATTGTTTTCAATTTTGTCCAGATACGACTGACAAAATTGCTGTCGCAGAAGATGGTCTTGAGAACTCATTAAGTGGACCTTTTCAAGATGAAAAGGGTGCTACAACATTTCCTGCAGAATTCTTCCCACAGTACTAGCGCGAGTACTAGCTGCAGGATTGTTCTCAATGCACCGTAACACATCTTCCTCGTTCTCAGGAATCTGTACAGAACGTGGCCGTCCTTGACCTTCTGCTCGTTTATCCAAGAAGCCTATTTCACGTAGTCTAAGTTCAATGCTGGCAAATGTAGTGTGATGAGGAACTTTTCGGTCTCACAACCGTTCTTGGTAAAGCCTTACAGCCGCACGACCCGAACCAACTTTTCCATACACCAACAGCATGTCCGTCATCTTACTCCACGTGTACCTTTCCATGTTGTAAATACACTAGTGTGCAGCAGCAATTCCAGCAAACTAACGCACAATGTGAAGGAAACACGATGAGCTCAGGAAGTAAACATGCTAACCGAATTGAAGCGTCTTTGTTTTGTTCGTGTTTCCTTTAAAAGATACATACTGTACACAAATGTAATTTACGTATCTAAACCAACTGGGTGGGAGGCAGTTATGACATTAACTTGTCCAGCACTTAAACGAAACACCGCAGCAAAAAATCTTCCTTAACAAAAAGTGTTTAAAATGATGCTATCTATCAGCTCCCAAAGTTTGTCGGTCTAATTTTGGGACACCTGTACAGAACAGAGAAATGTTCTGTGCAGAGGAATACGTGTTAAGTTGCTCTATCCTTTGCCAGTCGGAACATTATTTTAGAGTGACTGACTCTCCAACATATACATTGAATATAGCAAATAATGAAAAGATTCCTTTGTACTACACATTTGATAATACTGTGTGATCAATAACTGCGTTTTGAAATAATCATTTTACTGAGTTGTTTACTAAAAAAATTAGTAGTAGTAGGACTTTATTAGACAAAAAGTAAGATATTTACAATATTATTTACAAATATGGGTCGCACGGGCAGTAAGCCGTACGTGCTGTTGACAGTCCGTTACAATAAAGTAATAATTGTTACTAGTGTAAAGAAAAATAAACAAAAACAGCAATAACATTACAATTACATAAAGAAAACACAATAATATTACAATTAAGTAATAACACAATAGCAATAACATTACAATTACATAAAGAAAACACAATAATAATATTACAATTAAATAATAACACAATAGCATTATACACTAAAAACATTAACCTTACAATTACATAAAGAAAACACAATAATATTACAATTAAGTAATAACACAATAGCATTATACACTAAAAAAACATTAACATTACAATTACATAAAGAAAACACATTAATATTACAATTAAATAATAACACAACAGCATTATACACTAATTAGTTTATATATAATTGTTAATAATTAATGGTATTGCATTTTGATAACATATATTTATTCATGAATGAGTGTTGTCCTTATTTTTCGCGTTTTGTCCAGAAATTTACCGAGGTTTATCCAATTTTCTGGATTTACCAATAACTCGTAGCATGCCAATCTTTCCCGATTTGAATTTAGAAATCTTTCCGGTAATAACTGACGTCTCCAATATTCTAAATCATTACATTTTCCTAATATATGTATCTCATCTTCAAATTTCCCGCACATTGGACATATTCGCATATCGTGATCGTCGCTAATTTTTAGAAATTTCCATGCCCCTAGCCTAAACCAAGCAAGCCCTGATCTCTCCTTAAATCCTAGGTTGAGTATATACGATTCTTTTCCCCAGACGTGTTTTAGGTCTCTTTGTAAACACAGTGAGCGTTTTCCTGTACATTCGGCGAAGGTATCTTGTTGATTTACATCTAAGTACCTCCTCCTTATTTTTCTCCACACGTTCTTGCGATTTTCAGTCCCTTTTTCCCATATCCAGCCCATCCCAATCTTTTGGAGTTCTCTCCTAACCTCGTCTGCCCAAAATTTAACATCTATGTTTTTAATTTGGTGGTCGTAGCAAATTGCTCTAAGCATTGTTTGTTCACCTTGGATTACTCGCAACCAGTATTTGAGTACACGAATTTTACAGTTAATGTCGTCCTGGAATGACCCGAATTCATATAAAATTCCACAGTTAGAAACGGCCTTACTAAGTCCTGTAATATACTTTAGAAAATGCGTATATACCTTATTTAGTATTTCCGTTCTTTGGAAACCCCAAATCTCACTACTGTAGTGCATGACTGGCCTGACCATAGCTCCATACATTTTTTCTAATGTGCTGACTGGAATATCAGGCACTCGACCCAGAATACCGAGTACACTGTTAAGTTGTCCCCTCCCTTTAAATAATGCTATATCAATGTGTTTTTTCCACTTTCCGTTCATTTTCAACGTCGTACCAAGATATTCGAAATGTTTCACGTTTTGAAGAACTTGATCTCTGTATTTCCATTCCTCTGTTCTACCATAAACCGTCCCATTTTTAAATGTCATTGTTTTTGTCTTACTAGCATTTACAGTCAATCCCCAATTCCTACAGTATATTTCCAGTAGGTCAAGACCTCTTTGCAATCCCTTGATTGTCTTGGAACAGATAATTAAATCATCTGCATACAACAGGACTGGGATTCTAACATTTCCTATCTCCGGAGCCTCAATTTCTCCTTCTAGCATTACGTCTACAATATCATCAACGAATAGATTAAATAGCATTGGTGATAAAATGCAACCTTGTCTCACTCCCCCGATTGGCTTCACTGCTCTCTGTAATGTGCCCTTGGTCTACTTTTATACAAAATTTAACATATTTATAAATTGACATTAAAGCATGTATCATTTTACGAGACAATCCTTTCCGATTTAATTTTTCCCAAAGTGCGCTTCGGTCCACAGTATCAAATGCCATCTTAAAATCAATGAATGCACAAAATAATTTACCCCCCTTCATTTTCAGATTGTCATCAATTAATGTTCTCAGAACAAATAGGTTGTCCACCGTGGAGTACCCTTCTCTAAAACCTGCCTGATATTTTGAGATCCTATTGTTCTCTTTAGCCCATTGTCTGATTCGTTCGTAAAGTACTTTACAATATATTTTTCCGAACACTGACAAGAGACAAATTCCCCTATAACTTTCTGGTATCTGTGCCCCACCTTTCCCTTTGTATAGCGGTTGGATGACACCTGTCGCCCAGGCTTCCGGATAATCTCCTCCATTAAAAAGTTTGTTGAACGCAGTTTTCAAAACGTCTAATAATTTAGTGGATGATATCATATTTTTCAAGAATTCCCCTGGTATTCCATCAATTCCAGGTGCTTTACCATTCTTTAAACATTTAATGGAAGAAACCACTTCATTTTTCGAAATATCCTGATCCAGTAATTGAATATGAATTGGGTCAGGGATCTCAACTATATTTCCTTGATTATATCTTAACCTCTCATTTCCCCCAGCACCCTATCAAAGTAACTTCTCCATTCCCCGGGCGTTATTCTTGTCCGATTTATGGACTTTACTTTGAGTTCCCTTATCGCTTTCCATATGTCCGCAATGTTCCCACTTTCAGTCGCGACTCTCATTTCTTCGGATTTCTTATTTTGCCATGCTAGTTTTGTTTCTGCCAATAAGTCTTTATATTCCTTTCTCTCTTGCGCATAATTTTTTCTGCTTTCATCTGTGCTTTCTTTTCTAAACTTTAAAAGACTACTTTCGACAAATTTCTTCTTCTTTCTACATGCTAAAAAAATTAATTAAAAGCCCATAATATTGATTATAATATACAGTCTGATGTGTTTAATTTTTTCTCCACTGGGGCGCATTCTTACAACATTGTGATCCTATTTGGCAATTAATAATATGATCATTTGCAGCGGATAAACAAATAAATCATAACCACACATTTCTTATTTGTTTCCAAACATAACCGTTTATATTAAACATATAAATATTTTTAAAATAACTATATTTAAATAATGATTTTTGAGTAAACAGGTTAATTTGATTCGTCAAATATTCCTACCAAATGACACTCTTGATTTCCAAATCCTCTAGATAATCCAATCGTCATTTTGTGATTCTTGAATTTATCGATTATTTGGAAATCACTCGTGGCATTACTTAACTTTTGATAGGAGGTATATTGCTTCGGTTCAATTAATTACTGCCTTGGGATATCATACACATCTCTTGAAAAGTGCCCAGTAGACTAGATTTCATAATTGAGAGAGAGAGAGAGAGAGAGAGAGAGAGAGAGAGAGAGAGAGAGAGAGAGAGACTGTCGAAAAAATTGAATAATTATATGAATTATAGCTTCACTAATTATGCAAAACATTTATTTAAAATAATTTTATTAAAATTAAGCAAATGCACATTATTAAACCGAAGAGTTAAATCTATTTTTGCAGTTCTGACGTACTTGACATTCCCGTTAATACCTTTAGGAAAGTATAAATCCATTTAAGCAGATGTTTTACATTTGTAATTGTGAAAATATAATGTGGAGATAAAGAAAGGTTTACAATGCTTTATATTTTGTGAAAGCTGCAAAGTGCAAGAAGCTTGAGAGCTTTGAGGAGAATAACAGACATAAATCACGATAAAATAGAGCAGCCAAACAGAGAAACTTGGTATGGGACAATGGAACTTAGGTAATAAAGATAAGAAATATGAGTAGGACGAAGATTTATCTGTAACTTCCATACATAAAACAGATCTTGTTAAATTTATCCATATTATCATTCATTCTCAGCTTTCTTTCTCCTTCAGAAAAATAAGACTTATAAAATTACACTTTGTCGGTTGTACATGTGGGAAAGAACTAAACACACAATCTTTTAGAGATTGCTAATATTTCTTTCTAGAGACAGATGTTCACTCTCAAACAACATATGATTGATATTAAATAATGTAAGTGATTTAATATAAGAACTTAGTTTCCAGATATTGGGAAACACTAATATTTAAAAATCAGGAAGAAGAAATAATAGTATCACCCAATTATATAGTGAGTAGTTCCACAATATTTATATTTTGTGACAGACGATCACTCTAAAACGCCAACAACAACACAACACACACACACACACATATATATATATATTTTTTTTTTCAGATAGAGTTCCCAAGGCCAATCTTCTTTATTGTCCAACAGGGAAGAAATTTCTGGGCCGTCCAAGGAAACCCTGGATACAAAATGCATTAGTTAGATCGTAACAGGCCTATAGGCCTAAGACTTGGTTGGATGAAGAAGAAATATATATATATATATATATATATATATATACACTACTCAAAAAAATTAGAGGAACACATATTTAAACCAAAACACGAGAATGAATATTGAAACAATTTAATGTTTGATCTTTTGTAATTATAAATTCAAGATTTATGTAAAATTAGAATAGACATTCAAACAATATTTTCTTGTACAGTATTAGCAATATGAATAAATTACCATTTGTAACAGAAAACAAAGTGGAAATTTGAGATTTACAATTTTTGGAATCAATGTTTCCATGGTTATTTCAACACTCAGTACTTAGTGTGTCCTCCGTGAGCCTGAATGATCGCATTACACCTACAAGGCATGCTTCGCAGAAGCCTTCTTACAGAAACTTGTGAGATTTTCTCCCATTCCTCGGTGAATGCATATGAAAGTTCTTCAAGGTTCTGAGGTACAGCAGGAGGCTTACGAACAAGTTTTTCCAACTTATCCCACATATGCTCGATCGGATTAAGGTCCGGACTGCATGAAGGGCAGTCCATCACCCGAATTTGGCATTCTTGCAGGATATCTCTGGTAGCCTGTGCTATATGACATCTAGTATTATCTTGCATTAGAAGAAAATTAGGGTCCATACCATAAGTAAAGGTTACAACGTGTTGGAGGATAATGTCATTAATGTAAATATCAGCATTCATGCGCTGTGGGACAGCGACAAGCTCTGTCCGAAACTCATTAGTAATCCCAGCCCAAACCATAACCGAACCACCTCCAAATCTGTCACATTCAATAATTGTGGCTGGATCAAAACGTTTGCCAGGACGTCTCCATACACGTGTACGACCATCAGAACCTGTTAGACGAAATCTTGATTCATCCGTGAATAAAACACCCTTCCATTGGCGGAGCTGCCAGTTGACATGATTCTGAGCAAATCGCAGCCGGGCTTCTTTGTACTGACGTGTTAAACGAGGGAATTTAAAGGGGATTCTAGACCTCAACTTTGCATTTCTCAGTCTATTTCTTAAAGTCTGATCAGAAATTACCGTCCCAGTTGCTGTGCGTAAATGATTTTGTAGATCTCTGGCTGTAGATTTTCTTCTGCGCAAAGCTGATAACACAAGAAATATATCCTGTACGTCTGTAGTCTTCTTCTTACGACCTTGCTCGGGTCTCCTCTTGCATCCATGTGTTTCTCTATATCGCCTCCACAGCCTATGGATGACGGAAGCGTTGACATCAAGAATCCTAGAGACATGGCGAATGGAACGACCATCTTCAATCAATGCAACTGCTCGTGCAACTGATGTTTCATTCAGATGTCTCATTGCTCTGCATTGGCTTCAGAGAACATAAAAATAACAATTCCTTACCACAGATTATTCTTCAAACCTGTTTTAAAAAAAATAAATCAATACGAACTCACTTTGGTTTCAGCAACTGTTGGAATTTCACTAACATATTCAGAGAAAAATTAATAAAACCCGAAGTTCTTCAATCTGATTTTACACAATACTTGAACTCAAAACATCTGACTCTCAAAAATTAAATTGTTACAATATTTATTTAGTGGCTTTGGTTTAAACATGTGTTCTTCTAATTTTTTTGAGTAGTATATATATATATATATATACAGAGTGTAACAGGACCTCAGCGAGAAAATGATAGGGATGAGAGGCCATGCAGAGAATATCATTTGACAAAATGATAGGGTTGATAGGTCATGTAGAAAGGATCATTTTTTGTGAAGGAACATATAGTCGCAAACACGTCGTTTATGAGTTATGCGCAGATGAAAGTATTCATCCGTAAGGTCTGGATTGAATACAAACAATTGTACACATATCATTTTATTGAAAAAAAACTTTTTACAAAAAGTGTTCAAACAGACGAAGCTGTGCCTCATTTCATGTTTGATATTGTTACAATGTTCTGCCCTAGGGTAGGTCTTTCACTGCAATCATACCATTTTCACACTATGCTTTACAGCTTTACTAGGGAATTATAGGCATGGTAGCTTACCGTTGCTTTCCACACCGAGGAATGATGATGATGAGGATGGCCAGATGATGCTCGGGGACCTTTTGGGCCTCAAAGCTACCTGACATTTGTCTTACAGGTGAGGAAAAACTTCGGGAAAAACCTCACCCAGGAAGCTTGTCCCGAATGAGGAATCGAACCCTGGCTCGCTGAGTGACAAGCCAGCACGCTACTCCAAGAACATAGCGGTGGACTACTGTATACGGGTTGCCCGGAAAAAAATAACAAGATTTACAGAGGATGTAGTATGCAATAAGGGAAGATAAACGTTCCTATAAACATTGGTCATAAACAGTACCACTACTGCCAATGACCACCTTGCGTCTGATCTATTCTAAACGACATGTGCTCGATGTGACCGCCATCCATTGCAATGCAGCCTTCCACCCTACGTCTCGTCGAATCACGCATTTTTTGGAACAACCTTGCTTGTTACTGGATTGCGTCACATGTACTGAACACGTGTTCTTGTAGTGTATCCACATCATTGATGGGGGACTGCATACAACAAGGCCTTAAATGTCGCCACAGCCAAAAATCTAGAGGGTGTAGGTCAGGAGAACGGGCAGGCCAAAGTATTGGTCTTCCCCGACCAATCCATCGCCCTTGAAAGTCTCGTGTTACTTGTCGCCTATCGTTCATGTATGGGCACATTCTCGAGCAAAACAGGTAATTGGTTCCGAAGGAAGTTGAGATACCTAGCACTATTTAATCTGTTGTTTAACACATAGGGACCTAGCAATCTGTTCCCGTGAATATCTGCCCAAATGTTTATACTAAATTTGTGCTGGTGTCCTCTCTTCAAGTGAATGCGGGTTTGCATCGGCCCATACGTGCTTATTATGAAAATTTACGATACCGACCCCCGTGAAAACCGCCTCATCTGTAAACAGAACCTTCACTGTGAAATTGAAATCCTAAACATACGTTCTATGCTCAACGAACAAACTAAGGTCATAACGTTGAATATATTACGTTTACAACTAGCCTTTATGAGAACTTTTTGTCTTTCTTTGTTGCACACTACATCCTCTTCTTTCAATATTGGAACCTTTTTCGGGACACCCTGTATATATATATATATATATATATATATATATATATATATATATAATAGCTTTATTTTACCTGGCAGAGTTAAGGACTTAAGGCCTTGTCTACCACTCAACCAGGTTTAAAAAATACAAAAGAAAAGTCTTAAATCTAAATTACAATATATATATATATATATATATATATAAACGATTACAAGTTATGAATACAATACAATTAATATTTATAATGTATTTTGATTTACTCTAAATTTAACGAATTAAATATATAATATGTACAAGATATATAAAAAAACGAGGAAAAGATTAAAAAACGAGGAAAAGATATATATCCATTCATAGTAATTCTGCCCGAGGGCAGGTCTTTCACTGCAATCATAGCATTTTCATGCTATTCTTTGCAGCTTTACTGGGGAATTTTAGGTTAGGTAGCTTCTCATCTCCTTTCAACGTTAAACTGAAAATATATAAAACTATTACTCTACCAGTTATATTATATGGGTGCGAAACGTGGACTTTTACTTTAAGGGAGGAAACAAGATTACGAGTATTCTTAGGAAAAATTTTGGACCAAAGAGAGATGAACAGACAGGTGAATGGAGAAGACTTCATAAAAGTGAACTACGTGATCTTTATAGGAAGTCAGATATAATGAGAACAGTTAAGTCTCGTTGACTGCAATGGGCAGGACATGTAGCACGAATGGAGAATGAGAGACGTGAATGGAAGCTTCTTGTAGTAAATCATCCAGTTGGTAGACCAAGAATGAGGTGGGAGAATAACATTAACTATGATGTGAGGGAAATAGATTATACAGGTGATGATTGGAAAACATTAGCTCAGGATAGGGATGTATGGAGAGCTTATGTCCACGCTACCATGAACCTACGGGTTCGATAGTGCCAGTTCGTTAGTTAGGTAGCTTCTCATTTCTTTCCACACCGGTGATGGATAATGATAATAAAAGGATGATGATGATGGCCGGTTGATTTTCGGGGACCGTCGGGCCCTAAGCTTCCTGACATTTATCTTACAGGTGAGGAAAAATCCCGAAAAATCCTCTACCCAGGAGCCTGTCCCGACCGGGAATCGAACCCGGGCGCGCTGCATGACAAGGCAGGACGCTACCTCGAGACCACAGCGGTGGATATATATATATATATGTCCATGATTTAGTGTTTAAATAGTGTAAGTAAATTAAAACAGGTTCAGGATATGCGGAAACTTTAATCATGGGGAGGGAAAAAAAAAAGTTGGATCAAATTACACAGTGAGCGGTTCCATTTTTTAATAACTGTATCTATACTACTTTCGGCCTTAGTTTACTTTGTATTGTAAACAAGGTAACAAAAGATATCCTTCCGCAAGCATCTGTGATTGGTGGAGCAATGGTACTATTTTACGCGCCATCTGACTTGCTGTCAAATTCAGGTGCAATTATACTTTTCACCAAAACTTAAGAACCTTGCCTCACACCACAACCTGAAGTCGGCTATTAGCCATACTTTCAAACCATTTGTTGTAAGCATTGCTTACTTACTTACTCACTGGCACTATCGAACCCGTAGGTTCATGGCCGCGCGGACATAAGCTCTCCATACATCCCTATCCTGAGCTAATGCTTTCCAATCATTCCCTGTATAATCTACTTCCCTCAAATCATAGTTGATGTTATTCTCCCACCTCATTCTTGGTCTACCAACCGGGCGTCTTCCCTATGGCTTTCCAACAAGAAGCTTCCATGCAAGTCTTTCACTCCCCATACGTGCGACATGTCCTGCCCATCGCAGTCTACGAGACTTAACTGTTCTTATTATATCTGCCTTCCTATAAAGACCATGCAGTAATCATTTCAGCATCTTATTGCAGGACAATCGTTGCTTTTCTTCACAGGTATTTAAAAGCAAGATAAGAAAGGATTGTCTTTTGTCTGGAATTTATGAGTGGAAAAGAGGAGGGGTTAGTCCAAGGTATTTCCTAGAAATGAGGTTCTAAAGTTTTGTCAAAAACTATAATTTACCAAAGTCGCATGCATCTACACGTATTTTAAAAATTATTATCACCACTTTTCAAAGGTTCCCCTCTCTGATGAGCACACGAGCGGCCATGTTGGAATAACTGAATATCTCTCTTCATCTGCGCGAAATGGTGTTAAATTTAAATTTATACTTACTGTTCACCATTATAATTTTTATATGTTATATTGTGTTTTATTACTTTATTATTATTTTTGCGATAATTTTTTTCATACATAGTTGTTATATTATATAAAAAGTAGATTGATCAGGGAACCATGTTTCCATCTATGCCGCTGGACAACGATGCCATTAGGTTCATGTGGCCAATGAAATCATACTTAACCACGTGCTTCTGTTTACATTACGGGTCGAATGTTTGAACGCATTAGACAGTAAAAGGCGTTCTCTGCTGAGAAAGTTTTATCCAAATACATTTTGCTTACTCAGAAATCTATTCATGCGATAATAATTGTAAGCTACCTGACGAGGTACCTTAAGATCATAGCTCAAGATAGACACTTATCGTGAAAATCCCGAAGGGAACCGATGGGAACCGATGTAGTTTGAAACCTTTGCAGCTTTATCCAAGATGTCGGACCTTGAAGACTTCGATCATGTTTTCGGTATACGCGGAGAAGAGGAATTTGATAGAGTCTACCAAAGAATTCAACTGGAAGAACAGGAGAATCGGCGTAATATTGCGCGACGCAGACGTCGTTGTATACGGTATTATTTGCGGGACGCAAGCGTAAATGCGTTCCTCTATAGCAGACGAAAATAACGGAAGTGGTTTTTTATCGCTGAGAATTCTGGGTAATTCGTTGCCAATATTACGAAAACGTCAACTTTCATGCCCGTACCTAAACTAAGGCCGAATGAAGTATATCACACTGTACTTAGGATCATTTTCACGAGTTCAAATCCGGCCGAAGTCCATGGATTTTTCAAAGCGTAAAAATGCTATATAATTTCGTTTGGAAGGGTATTAAAGCCAAACGTCTTTACATTACATTAAATAAACTCTAGTGTAAATTATGAGGACTCGGTACAAAATTTAACGGTCATTTCATTCCCAGCTTTAAATATCGAATTAATGGCCAAATACGTAAAACAGCTCCTAAAATATATACAACAAGCTCCATGATGATCTTCATTAAGTAAAAATATAAAATTAATAGATACTGAGTGAACAAACATAGCGAAACCTTGAATCGCAGGAAAAAAACAGAGATAAAGAAAAAATAAATTGGAGAAGGAAAGATAGAGCAATATTGACTGTCAGTTGTAATTGCCGGAGAGTATTTGTTGTGCTATTTTACGGGATCAACTGTAGTTTTGGACTGCGACGTTTCCCCCATTTCCTCGCTCGGTCTTAAAACTGCCCACGACTGATAAAAATGGCCGTTCCCCCGATACACTCTGTGAATTACTGTGTCTGCAATAATGGTTGTGGCGAGGTTCCCTGGAATTTCACAATTCTCTACCAACGACTTATTTAACTGTTTTTAAAGAACCGCAGAATTCGATGATAAAATCTTAATGCAACTTGTGAATGGTTTCATTTCCTTTTTATGCCAGCATTTCATTACATCTGCCTAATTCGTGGTTGATTTAATTTCATTACACCATTTCCTACTATGCACTGGTGTTAAAATGGTGAGGCGACTAATTCAGAATTCATTTTATTAGAGGAACGTTTATTTAAGGAACAAGAATGCTGAAATTTAACAAAAAATGTGAATATCAGTTATTTTGTTTAAAATAATTCAGTTAGGGCATTACTATTCCATCAAGTAAATTTATATTTTATAACGTAAGTACCAATATATAAACATATCAGACAATATTTTGTCAGGACGGAATAATTTATTTGTATAAAGTGGTTAAAATGGTCAATTGCGAATTAATTGAATTTATACAGTTTAGAAAAATGTAAATATAATCGTACTAATTTTCAAGCGATAGTGCATTAAATTATATATAATGTGACTATCTTTTCAAGTTCAGAGAGTAGTTACACGAGATATTTATTTCAAACTAATGTTTCTTTTTATGAATATGGTAAATTGACAGATATAATATTTGATTATTAGGGCAAGGCAAATAATGATTTTGAATCTTTTTCTTATGAAGGTTGAAACATTGCTTGCATATGTGAATATGTGGGACATTGAGTAACTGGTTATATAAAATAAATTTGTTACGGCATTTTTTTTTATCTTAGTACTTTTTTTGGGATGTCATCTTTTGACAATTTTTTAGGTCTTTTGTGCATTTTAACACTTATCCGGAAGGCTGCGAGATTATTTATATTTAATTCCAGATTTTTAATATAATTCAGTATTTTTCCTTGTCAATGCAATTTATTAGAATTAAGTAGATGTTATGTTAATTCTTACCATTATTTTTCAAGGAAAGTGCTTAACGAACTTGTCCACATTCTCAGAGAAATTTCTGTCTCCAGGTAAACCGGCATTGTTGTGCTGATAAAGTGAAGTGGTCAGTTCTTCCTAGCCATCTGTACGAACACGATAAGAACAAAATGCTTAAAGTAAATGGAAGTAATAGTGTTACCGGTACATTAAAGGCATTTGTTTCAATATATGGAGAAAATATTTATTCCACGGACAGTCATGTTTTATTCTGCAAGATCTGTGATGTGAGAGTGGCTGCTGAAAAAGTTTACGGTATAACAAAACTTATACGAGATAAACATTAGGTGGTCAGCAGCGACTTGAAAATAAATCTAGTATAAACTTACAACAGACGCTTTTGGGGAAAACTCGTTCAACATTTTAACCATTTTGTAAGAAATTATGTGGAGCATTTATTTCTGTCGATATTCCACTTCACAAGTTGAATCATAGTAAGCTGCGAACATCCTTAGAAGAGGATATCTGATAATTAATTCCACGAGAAGAACCTACATGGGTCAGTGCTACGATAAAAGGTTGCAACATAGAAGAGAAAGGATTGGATAAAAAACATATATTTGTATCCATCGACTAGACTATAGACTCTGTGGACCGTTATGTAGCGACTGTTACTGTAGGAATTCTAGAAGCACTCAGTCCTGAACAACAATTTCTACTTCATTGTGAGCAGCTGGACAAAGTCAACTACTCAACAATCAGCTTAGTATTTGACCATGCATTGAGAATACTTTCGCCTGATGGGATTCCAAATTCCAAAGTATTGCTTCTTATAACAGACACAGCACCCTACATGATGGAAGGCGCTACTTCTTGAAGTGCACTCTACTCAAAAAAAATGGTGGATGTGACATGTTTAGCGCATGCATTACATAGGGATACGGAAGAAGTACGTCCAAACTTTCCTGAAATGAAAAAATTGATTGAATGCTTGAAGAAAGTATTCTTGAAAGCCCCTTCTCGAGTCGTAGCATTCAAAACAGAATGCTCCAGAAATTCAATTGCCCTTTTCGCCTGTTTTGATTAGGAGGGGAACATGGCTCAAAGTTTGTAGTTATTATTGAAAGAATTTCGACGTTATGAAGAAAGCGGTTGATTCTTTCGATAATGCTGAGTCTGTGACAATATAAAAGGAGCAAGATCTGTTGGCTGATTAAGAAATTGCTGGTAAACTTTCTTACATAAATACATATTTTGGATTCCTTCCTCATGCCATAATTTCTCTGAAAAAATCCCAAGTTAGATTAGTGGAACAGCTACAAATAGTGGATAAAGTAGTGAATGATTTGAGTCGTGCACATGGCAAAGTGGGTGATGCAATGTCAAGGAATGTGAAGAAGGATAGACTACAACAAGGGATAAACAATATTCTGTTCAATTGGCAGAGGTTTGTCTGGTGAACATTTTTCTCTTGCTGACTGTGAGTTAAAACCAGTAGATATTGCTTGCTTTCAGTATGCTCCAATTGTTTCCGTTCAAGTAAAGAGAAACTTTTCCATTTATAGGTCAGTACTAGCAGACAATAGTCAGTCATTTTTGTTGGAGAATCTCCGCCAAGCTTTGATTGTTAAGTGTAATTCAAAATTGTTGTAAAAGAGCACTGAAATGTATTTTCTGCAATAAAAGGTACTGTAACACGTTTTTTAAGTACATTTTATACTTTTCTTTCAATATTTTGATGTTATGGTATATTTTATGTAACTCAGTAACCCAAGTGAGTGCTTCATGTAATAAATAGAATTTTTATTGGTAATTCTCAACTTTTTATTGGCCATTCTTTAAATTTTGTAGGTCACTTTTTGAAATGTTTACATTATAAATGTATTTTTAATTTTGCATGTTTTACCAAACTATAGATCATTAAATGACTTTGCCTTATTAATTACAATGCATCAAATTGAGATATGAAATTCAGTTTAAATGATCAGAGTGCACCTTAATGTTTCACTATAAAATAAAAGAAAGGAAAATTGATATTTTTGAAGATGCGAGTTTAGTTTTTATGTAAATATATAAATTTGCTCATTTCATATGGAATGACTCTTAAATGTTTTATATATTTACATTTAAATAATAATAATAATAATAATAATAATAATAATAATAATAATAATACATGTTTATTCGTAAAAGAAGGAATTATTTTGGCTTTTGAGAAACTTATGATTTCATAAATGCTGTAAACATTTCTTATGTGGGACCAACACTGCATGGCACTACGAGAATCCAGGGGCTTCTCATTCTCGAGCTCTTGTTACCGTTATACGAGACTCTCGTGGCCGCACTCCCTTCTCAGTCGGCGCGAGTAAGATGGAGTTTGATCGCCTTTATCCGATACAAATTACGTACAAAATAGCACCATTAATAAACACAAAAATTATACCCGAAAAATAAGAATTGTTGAATAAAAATCACCACATACCAAATAATAAAATAACCGAAATAATTGGAATACACGATGATATATTATTAGTTGTAATGTACTGTACAACTTATTAAAATCAAGTGAACACAATGGTGTTTTTTTTATGTTTATTGGTAATAATGGTATAAGATTAAAGATATCCTTAAATACTGAACGAGTACATATTCATTGTTAAGAAGTGAGGAAAATCCAAATTTTGACTTATATTATATATATATATATATATATATATATATATATATATATATATATATATATATATATATATATAATGTGTGTGTGGGAGGGGCGGTTGCTCATTACGTCAGAAATTTAATATTTCACTGAAGAAACCATAAAATTCCAAGTTTCATATCCTTTTTCCCTGACTTATATAAAAATCAGTTCTCTTTTTCTTCACTTAACGATCTAGGCTGTAGATCTGTTCCGGCTTCATAGCAATATTCTATCATTTAAAAGTCTTCTACATTTCTCCAACATGTTGGCTTATAACTGTTACTTCATTTTGGATTAATTTTGGAAATAACTTATTGTAGCCTACTTATTTTTTCATCATATGTGTTCTATTTGATACTATAATTTTTTTTTCGCTTGTTTATTATTCATTCAATTCTGATACTATAGGCTATCTTTATTGTGTATGTGACCTGATGAAGTGGCTCATTTCGTTCTTCTTAAAAAATACATCACTGCACTTTATATTCGATTTTTCATTTTATTTGTAGGAACCCACACTTCACTTCCATATAATAGATCAGATGTACACTTCATTTTATAGAACTTAATTATTATATATTTTCTCGTTTTATTTTTTAAAGTTCGATCATAGTATATCTTACATTTTGTAACCTACTTAATTTGATATTGAGTAGATTGACACACAGACAAAGAAATACTATAAGAAATAGAGGTAAAATTATGAAGTTTAATTCTAGAATTAATTAATGAATGTTTATTAAACATCTTCAAAGTTACTAATGAAGTATGATTTCAGTGTTTATACGAATGTATGAATTTACACTATAAATAAATCAATAAATAAAATAAAAATATAATAGCACACTCCAAATATAAGATTTTATAAATTGTTTCCCTTTCTCTTATTTATAATGTTGTTTGTAAATACGAGTAAATTTATCTTGTAATTACTATCTTATAAATAACTTCATTCTTATTTATAAAGCATCGCTTTAAACCCTAATATCATATCGAATTTAGAACATTTCGTTGTATGGAGTAGATGTGTAATTATATAGTGAATTCTGTATGTTCTATAGACGTTCACCGATTTATGCCTATGAAAATTTAGTTATAACAAAACCTTACACAAAATACTCGATTCAATACATGTATATATATTCGATTAGCATAGGTAAACCGGACAGACACTAAACTGTATGAAATAGAAAAAAAATTGTGTTAGAGCTGCAAAATCATGATAACAATATATTTTTGTCTGTCCACCTCTGTGGTCTCGAGGTAGCGTGCTGCCTTCTCACGCAGCGGGCCCAGGTTCGATCCCCGGTCGGGACAGTTTTTCTGGATGAGGTTTTTATCGGGGTTTTTCCTCACCTGTAAGACAAATGTCAGGAAAACGTTAAGGCCCAAACGGTCTCCGAAATCATATGGCCATCGCAATCATCATCATTCATGATATTGTAGAAGGTTTCCGGGCTGTTGGCCGTGGTCTTGAGGCTTGTAGTTCCCCAACGTTGTCTCAAGACAACCCTTGAGGATGCCGGACGCAGTCTCTGGCGAAACGTTGGGGAACTACAAGCCTCAAGACCACGGCCAACAGCCCGGAAATTTTCTACAATATCATCATAGTAACTCCGGCCGTGAAAGCCTAAGTCAATATATCATCATTCATATTCATCTTAGATTAAGCTTAGGATTAGGGACTCTCCTGGCGCACCACTATTATCATCATCACCCATCATCATCGGGGCAACGTAACCCCGCCTTCCAGGCGCCCCAACCTCCGAAGTGGGTTACAAGAACGCCATCCCAGGAGAGAACACCAGGAATGTTGAAAGACACCTGGGGCATATGCAAAAAAATATTTTTGTCTTGAATTGTCATCACAATAACTTCTTTAAAAAATTAACACAACATTTTGGGGGATAATACGAATAAGTTGAAACAACAATTATAGTAGCTGGAAGAACAGAAGAATTTTTCACTAATAAGGCATTGCATATATATGAAGAAGGAGATGATAATGATGATACATGAACTGAAAATCTCTGAAATTACAAGCCAATGGCGGAGATACTTTAAATCAGCGATGTAAAACACGAGCTCCATGAGACGGTGCGCTCGGATATGCACCAGGAGCGCTCCGCTGGACAGGTAACGCTACCTGGTGACTTGGTTCAATTTCACTCGTCAAACGCAATAATGAGCATGGCTACGTTCAGCGTGGAGACCTTGCGAGAATCAAGCCTTCGTATTTTTTTTTTGTACAGAATATCTCTCCCAATTTTGAAACGGTTAAATTAGATGAAAAAACAAGGCAAAAACATAAAAATCGCCTTTAAAACTAATAACAAACTCAACAACATCGTATGAAACAAAACTAAAGTAACAAATAAATACGAAAATAAATGCGTTTATAAACGAAAGTACAAAATTACGATACGTTTTACGTCGGTAGAACAACAAGAAATTTTAACACAAGTATACTGAACATTAAAAAAATATTAATAACGAAGAACAATCAAGTTTTGCCAAACATATACTAGAAACGGGCCATCATTTCGACAAAATCGATAATACTATGTCAAAATTAGGCAGAAAGAATAACAACAACAAGATTAGCATCATAGAAGACATGCAACTTTTAAAAGAAGCTGAGAATAAAGACTTTCTTAACAAGAACACGCCGCAGACATGAACCCGTTGTACAACTTATACAACAACATTAGTATTGTAGCCTCAATATGATGCTTGCCCAGTGGCTCGCTTTGTTTTCCCGCAGGTGTTATATATAATTAAATTCAAAGATGCCGACTACCGCCACTATAATAATTCCGCATGTTAATCATTGTCAAGCATTGTTGTGCCACCCGCTTTTATATAAACGGACTACCATCATAGTGAGGTGATAATACCAGTTGAAATGCAGAAGATGAAACATTGTTTTGAAGGGCCATTATATTTTTAACTACTTGAAGTTTTCAAATAGAACTTTATTTTAGATGAGGATGATTGGTCTGTCAGATACTAATTGTATATTTTTAATATTAAATTAGTAAATGGGAGTAATAGACGAATAAATATTATTGTATTTAGACCTTTTGTAAAATTGGTATGATATTAGATCCCACAATCAGTTTTGAGACTCATAGCAACCAATCTGAGGAGTTGACTCTGGATATTTGTCGATAAAGTTCGTTTCCACCCTATATTGCCTGGAACTATAACTTTAACGCAGTTGATAGAAGTGCAAGATACTGAACACCCCTAGCTGACCTTATGCATAAGGGTAACATAAAGGACAAATGCAGGAACGATGTTGTTCCTAACCACGCGAAATGTATTTCCTAGGTAATTGAATTCAGGGCCTTAATGAAGCACTCAAGATGTTGGAATCTTCACCAGTTATGCTAGACTATGGTAAGCTTGCTCTTCACAAATTGATGAATAAAGCAAAGCAAGTTCTTGACAGAAATTGTTTACCTGCTAATGAACAACAGTGTATAAATCACAGACCGTGTGTCAAGATTCGACGCCAATCTTAAGTTAAAAAGTAAATAATATTTTTACATACATTTTGAAGAGAGGAGTCGCAACACAGATGTCACGTTTGTTTTATTACCTGAAACAAAAATAAATGTTGGTATTAATCAAATAATTGAGAATTTTAACATGACCCTATCAATAACATTTTATATTTGAATGAGATAAATAATAGAACTGAGGGATTTAAAATTAAATTTACGACTTTGGAGACTCTCTTAGTGTTTTTATAAATAAATTATTTATTTATAAAAATACAATTATTATAATTTATACATTCTGTGTTCAGCTAACTTCCAGTTAATACAAAACGTAACGGAACAAATTAAATATATTTATTTATTCAGTTTGATATTGCGAAATATTACAGAATTTGAGAGAGTAGAAAGAAACAAGAAGGATGTTAGATGTTTGACGCGAAATAAATATAATAATAATAATAATAATAATAATAATAATAATAATAAATGTAATAATAACAACAATAATAATTCATCGTACATATTCTTCCTCCAGACAACAACTATGTATTTAAATAATATTTTACGTCATATCGTAGATGCTGTAGACCAGAGCAACTTCATCTCGTATAGTATTACGATGATTATATCAATATTATTATATCACCATTATTACCATGAATATATTTGTTATTATAATCATTATTATTATCAGTATCATCATCATCATTACCATCATTATATTATTATTATTATTATTTATTATTATTATTATTATTATTATTTGGGAACAATATTACAGGAATAGAGATCATTAAAATTATAAACGAATATTTCAAGATAATAGGAATATAGGAATTTTAATTTCATTGATATGAAGTTGAAATATTTTGGCTAATGCACACACACACACACACACACACATATATGTATATATATATATATATATATATATATATATATATGGCAGTAAAATATCGTTATTCTAAATTGGTACAGAAGCTTAGAAAATAACTAAAATACATACAAACAGAACGTCTGAATTATCATTTAAGATAAACAGATTTTATGGGATTATATGTTAAAATTATGAAAGAACGAGGATACTCACAACATCTTATAAAAAACTAAATGTCTTTATCAGGAAACAAATACAATTGTTAAGATCATTTTTAATATTTAGCTCCTGGCTTCAAAATAACACAAGTTAGGCCAATATATTTAAATGTACTTATGTTTGCTGATGACTTAGCTATTACTAAAAATAAAGAATCTATTCTGCAAATATCAATTTTTAAATTAAATGAGATCTGTGAACAATATAATATGAAAATGTTCTCTGCTAAAAGAAAAGTAATGTCATTTCAGGTAACCAATAAATTTGAACAAAAATAATCAATAATCAAATTACTGAACAATTAAAACACTTTAATTACCTAGGATATTATACAGATTACGATATAGATATAAAATTAGCCAAATTTCAGAGAATCTCTAGAACAATTGGTCGAACTTTTAAAAATAAAATTTGAAGTAACACGAAATTAAAATTCTATAAAGCTATGGTCATTCACGTCATATCTTATGGAAGTGAAATGTGGACAACAACAAAAAACAAGAAAGCAAGATACAGACTTCTGAAATGAAATTATTGAGAGAAGTTAAAGGATGTACAAAATTGTATCACATAAAAATTAAGAAATACGCGAGGAATTAGAAGTTTTTAATATATATGATAGATTAAAATACTCTAAACGATAGTAGAAAGAATGCTAGCTACCAGATTGACTCAACAAATATTGATCTATAAAGCTAGTAAAAAACACATCAGTGGATAGGCCTAGAAGAAGATACCGGAAAGTACCTGAAGACGGAATATGCAATTCAATGCCTGTATCTTGAAGAGATGATGATGATGATAAGTTTAATGTAACCGTAATATATTAAACATTTTATATTTATTATTTCAGGCAGTATTTTAAGAAAGTTCTCCACATACTATACGTCACGTTACTTAATATTTCATCTAACCTGTCATTAAATAAATATCAAGGAATATATAGGCCTACTGTACAAAATTATACACACTAATAAAGAATAACAAAATGCGGTAAAGGTATAAGAGAAGAGAAACGGAGATAGATGGATATGTTAGTACCTAGATGTAGATAGGAAAACACCTTGTGTTGTTTAAACACTACACGCTGATGAGTACAGCACGACCTAGAGTGTATCTCGAGTGCAAAGTGCGGGAACAAGTAGTACTTCATTACTACAAGAGTTTTGCGGGAATCGATGGCAGAACCCAACATAACACGTCCAATTGCACAAAACAGACGTTCTCAGTAATGAAAACCTTTCACGTGTTGGGCTTACACGGAAACAACCACCCGAATTTTAAACAAAATTCGCCATGATCTTAATAATGGTATAAGATAGTTATATTCCTTGATCGTATTAAACTAAAGATTTTGTAGACATGCTTCAACCTTAACTCCTCTGTAATTTTAAAAATGATAAAGTTTTATCGACATATTTTTCACGGTCATCTTATCTGCTGAATGCAGTAACCATGTATTGGGAAATATTTCAGATAATTAATAATATCGACTGTGGATAAAATATATTATAAAATTGCAAAATTATTAAAACTTTTTTATCAAGAACTTTTAAATAGGTATACTTCATATCAAACATTTCAGTTAGTCTATACATATTGAGTGTACAGGAATCTAAATTGAAATACTGAAATATTAACTATGAATCTGAATTGTCTAACAATATCGAATTAGGGAAATTAATTATGTTTAAATATTATTTAATTTCAAACGCGTATTAAAATTGCTTAAGACGGAATAATTATATCAAAAGGTGGCTATGTCTAAAATAAGGAGTTTAATTAATAATTATAAAATATGTAGTTAATAAAAAATAAAGTATCATCATAGTACATTCACGAATTTAGGCCATTTGTTGACCTGTTTCGGCCTCAAGAGAAACACCATCCAAAAGTCTTTTGAGTGGACGTCCTGGTCTTCTTCTTCCTGCAGGTTGATATCTTAACATTTGTTTGGGTATTCTGTGATCTTCCATTCGATGAACATGTTGCATCCATCTTGACTTATAATCAGAAATTTTGTTTTCTAAAGATTCCATGTGTAATTCTTCTAAGATGTCTTAATTTTTTTGTGATCTAGTGTGTATCCTGCAGTCCTCCGAAGGCATCTCATTTCAGCAGATCTAAGTCTCTGTATATCCTTCTATTTCAACGTCCATACTTCACTACCATACAAAAGAGTTGGAAGAGCCAGTGTTTTATACACTTTTAATCTTGAATGCTTTTGGACTAACTGTGGCTTGAAGATAGAATTTATTAACCCTAAAATTCTTAAAAATTCAGATATTTTTGCATTTACATCCTTTTCTTCTTCATATGAGATATTGCATCCTAGATATGTAAAATTATTCACCTGCTCCAAATTTTTATTGTGCAGTACAATTTTACTTCTGACAGGATCTACACCTTGAAATGCCATAATTTTTGTTTTTTCTGTAGATATCTTTAATAAAAAAATAAAAAAATAAAGTATTCAATAAATAATTTAGTCGAACATCCAATTAATTTAGGATAAATAAATAACGAGGTAAATAAAAGGAGAATATTGAGATTAAAGTGACTTGACAAAATAATGCTTATCCGTGCAGATAAATTAGAAAAACATGTGAATATTTAGATTTCAATAGAAATCGAGGAAGCTTAACCCAACTTGATTATTAACAGGAAAATGTTTACATTTTTTAAAAGTCATGTAATTGTGATCTATTGCCAATAAGTAATTTAATGTACAGGTCTACAATAAAAATACGAAGATCTTTAAAAAAAATTCAGCTTCTCATGCATGTAAGAGTCATATTTTTTTTACTTTTTTAAAGGCATGTGAGTTTTAAAATGCCTCGTAATTGTATATATATATATATATATATATATATATATATATATATATATATATATATGAATCCTATTTACGAAGTTTCTTAACATGTATGTTTAAGCAAAAAATATAACAAATATGAAATTCTTAAAATTGTTATCATTTTATACCATTCTCTTCCCTTAACAGTTTTATACTATTTTTGAAATATGGGATTTAAAAGTCAAAATAATTTGGAAGTACTTTCAATAAAACGAAAATATAATCATAAATAAAAATAATAAAAATTAAGAAATAAATCGAACACTGTATTAATGTATCGTAAAGTTTAGGAATTCAAGAAAATTCTCTAATACTAATGTATAATATAGATATTCGTTGGTCTAATTTTTTTAAAAAACAGAAAGATGAATAATCTTGTATAACCCATTAGGTCAAACCTAACTGTATGTTAGCAGTAATACATTTGTGGAAATGCGTTTAATTTTAGATCTACAATAGTTCAGATGCCACTTGTCTATATATAAGAGTTGGTTAAGGTAGGAGCCTCCATTCAGCCTTTCAGAAGGATCATGAAGTCTTTCACTGACAAAAGAAAAACTTTCATCAATCTCTATGGCATAGTTGACAAAAGACGAATTGCCTTTCACAGAAAAAACCGACATGGAATATATTTTGAACTGCTTACTTTCTAAAGTAGAATTACTTTACTTTTGCATTTCGTACACATGCAGTAACCACGTATCTCATTTCACATAATAAAAGATTTTCTATAATAACGTGTACGCAGTATCATGAACTCTTTGAAAAAAAAAATCATAGGATAATAACGGCTAAAGAATGTTAACAGGAATATGTTACATTGTTACGTATTTTATTTAACGACGCAGCTAAGGTCATTAGGAAAAACTATGAAATAGTCACCTTGTAGGTCCGTCTCCTCAACTTAAGTTGTTTAAAACTCTATAGGCCTTACGGGACTAGTTTTCAATCATACACTATTAACACCTCAACGGAAACTTACCATCAATTTTACTAGTATCTATTAGGTCATTCAAATGTGGGTGTGAAAGTTCCAACAAGTGTTGCTGAGAAGCCTATTATTTCAGGTTTGAGGCTCATTTAAGCCCCTCGGGCTTCTGGCATTAGCTCTCTTCCGAAAATACCCATGTTCAGGCGTTTCTACGCCCTGAAAAATCCATCCAACCTGACAGTTTTGTAAAAGCGAATCGTGGAACTAGGAGTGAGAAATTAATAACCACTATGCCACTATTTAGATCTCCTCTACAAATTCATTTCTCTTGAATTCTTTCCCAGAGACCTATATTGTGCATTCCGAGGATTCCCAAAATTCTCAAACTACATATTTTATAAAAAGATATTCAGAGTCCGATGTGACAATCTGCCGATACCAGATTCACCATCATTTTTAGAAGACATTAAACACTGTTTTTCATACATATAATATTTTTCCGGGTCCACCGCTATGGTCTCGAGGTAGCGTGCTGCCTTGTTACGCAGCGGGCCCGAGTTTGAGTCTCGGTCGGGACAAGTTTCCTTGGTGAGGTTTTTCGGGATTTTTCCTCACCTGTAAGATAAATGTCAGAAAACGTTAGGACCAAAATGATCCCCGACATCATATTCCCATTATAATCATCATCATTCATATTCGCCTTAGATTAAGTTTAGGATTAAGGACTCTCTAGCTGCTCCACAATCATCATCATCACCCACCACATCATCGGGGCAGCGTAATCCCGTCTTCCAGGAGTCCCAACCTCAAACGTGGGTTACAATTACGCCAGTACCAGGATAGAATACCATACATTTCGAAATGACAACCTTGGGGGCATTGAATATAAAAAAATTAATTATCGTCTTCGGGTTCGTTAGTATCAATATCGAGATAGCCGTATATGGCAATATTCTCCGATGCATAATGTTTTATTAAAGCACACACTTGTTCTGATAGTTCCACTTCCTTTTCCAGCATCTACATAACTTTTAATTCAAATATCGTAACAACTAGTTTTTCCCCCCCACATGGGGCATATTAATTTTTACTCACAAACACACAATACACGCATGGTTCATGACAGACTGGGCAGTAGGTGGCCGATGGCATAGGAACGGGTTGGATATGGGAGAGAAACACGGGGAATAACAAATGTTTAGAGGAAAGTTAGGAAGAGGCTAATAAAAACAGCCAGTACATCGAGCCAGAGCGGAATCATAAAATAACACTCGCCCAGCAGTCAGCACTTATCTCGGAGGAGAGACACTTTGGACGTGGAGGATAGAAGTGCTATTGCATGGTTCCACCGGGGAAGGATGGCCATACTTTAACAAGCGAACATGGAATTAACTATGTCCTCCGTGAAATGTGCGCGAAAAATGACAACATATTATAAACTTTGTTGAGAGACAGAGCAACTTAGATTACAGTTGTAGTCGAAGATATTTCCCAAGTCGGATCATGGAAAATATTGTGTTGGGATCTTTTACCAAAGTGAAAACATGAAAATGTTTGGCCACAGTAAGAAAATTATGGAATGGAAATATTTCGGCTCAATGAAGAAATATATATTATTGATAATGAGAAGTTCAATGTAGTATTTGTTTTAGATCTTCGAACAGCCATTTAGTGCATTTTCTGTGAGTAGGAAGTGTTTATGTCGGCCGGCGTGGAGTAGTGGCTATGGTGGTTATGCTCCTTGCCTCTAGTAACGGGGGTCGCGGGTTCAAACCCGGACGGGGTAGATAGATTTTTAGGACGAAAAAATCCAAGGAATAAGTCCTCCAGGAGGGACTTTAAGCCGTGGGTCCCGACTCTCAAGATTTTCAAACACGTAAAAGATTCTGAAGCCTGAATAAAGAGGCCTCTAAGCAAAATTTACCGGCAAAATTTACGTCCTAGTGATACCTTAGTTGCCTGTTAGATGTCTGATTGGGTTGGTGTGTTGCTGCATGTCATCCATGACATCTACGGGCGAATAAGGTAACTAAAAATTAACTTGGTATAATAACTCCTTACAAAGGAGAGGCTATGGCTCAACAATGGGCTACACCATTATAGATAGATAGGAAGTGTTTATGTGTGCATATGGGTGGATTTTATGTTCGTTTTGTAGTTAAACTCTAATTGTACAAAGAGCGATGATAAGCTACAATGTGATATTTATAGACAGGTTCGTGGGTGATAAAGATAATGATATTATTTATTTTATGTATGGATGTAGACGTGTGTGGATGTTTAAATTTTGTAGAAATATATTTATTCATTTATACACATACTGTTATTTAACGGCGGCGTAGGAATATGCACGTACGGCTAAACAGGCCCATGTGGAATAACTTTGTAAATGTATTTCCTTTTTTCCGTAACAATTTAATAAAATGTCGCCACTATTAATGTCCTTGTGTCAGTAGCTTGCCTATCATCCCTCATTGGCATAACCACAGACAAAGTATAATACATAGCGATACAACTTGTTCCAGAAAAATAATTTTAAGAGAGTGCATTGCAATTATATGTAAGTTGTACAATTCAGGATAATTATACGATTAGCAATGCTGCATTCACGAGTATCAAATTATTCAACATTTTATCTTCCTCTCCTGAATGCTTGCTTGTTAATTTAATAATTGTCAAAATATGACAAATGAAACACAGTATATTTAGTTTATGCGCGTGCGCATATTCTATTAAACCTTAAGTCGGCGATACAATAATTTCTCCTGTCAGTTATTTAAATATTTTCGTCTGCAATAGAAACAAAATCAGGCAAAGTTATTATTGTATATTAATGTGTAATGTGGCACAAATGTATGCAATTTCTACTCATTTGTTTTTCTATTGATTTATAAAAATATTAAATAAATTAAATCAATGTATCTTACAGGATACATTGCCAATCTAAGGGTTAAGTTTTATTTTGCAGGTCATATTATAAATGTGAAAAGCTCATAGTTGGAACTACATTGATAGATATGTAGATAGCTTCAAGAATGAAAGAGAGAGAGAAAGAGAGGTAGTGAGAATGTGTTATACCTCTGTTTAGCTATGAGTGTAGACAGGCCTATGTGTAAACTGTATATATTTTTGTTCTTAAATCGAAAACTGAAATAAGCACGAGAGGGCATTCAGGCCTACTCCTGTACAATAAAATTTTAATAAACTCCATTAGTATTTCTGGGTATATTAGCACACACACTTTTTGTGTTAATTATGTTGCTTTCAATTGTGGGTATATTATTTTTACTGAGTTTAACTTTAAGTTATAGATTGATGAAATTATTAGTTATAATTAAAACCCATAATTTGGGCTCATGACTGAAAAAAAAGTTAAAAGGGTGCTTTCTATAAAATATAGTCTTAGTCATGTTTTCCGGCGCCAGACTTTGAAGTTCTGATCTGCCGAACAAAATATTAAATTCCACAATTTAACAAATTATCTTCGTTTCAGTTTTTATAATACATGTTACATAATTATATTTACTATTTAACTCATGCCCCAAATGTGACTTAATGACCAATCACGTTTCAATATATTTTGTTTTACAACCAATGACGTGTTTCACCTCACTCTTTACCGAATCTCTTAACCACCTCCTGCTTTTATGATAAAGCTCCTCATTCTTAATATTTTGAACAGGTCACAGCATTATTTTGCAGTGACTGACTCTCCAACATAGCCGCCAGGTTTGAATGTACAAAATGGCAGACACTAAATTTGGCTGGGCTTCAAATGAAGATATAGACAAAACAATCCAGCAATCTAAGCCTCAAAACACCCAAAGTAATAGGTAATATATTTGAAGCCTGTTCGAATATTGCGATCCTATTTGAAATGTCCCACACCAGATGGCAATAAATAATAGTATATGACCAAGTTGCATTGGATAAGCAAATGAAACATAACCCCACCATTCTGATTTGTTTTAGAACATTGCCGTTTTCATTAATATATATATATTTTTTTTTTAAATAACTTATTTAAATAATAATTTTTGCCTAAACAGCTTAATTTTATTCGCTAAATAGTCGTAACAATTACCACTCTTCATTTTCAAATCCTCTAGATAAATTCACGAAGTCACGAGAGGCTTGGTGAATTTATCTAAGATTTGAAAATCACTCGTCACCGTACTTGTGTTAACGTATGGCATCTAAGGGATATCACATCTAGGAAAATGTATTGTACTATCAGCTGCTATGCTACATCATAAGTTTATTACACGTTTATTGAAATTATTTTTTTCCATTATGAAATGACGATTAAAAATAGAATGATTCGTTATGATAAAAGTTCAAATCAGAATTTGCATCAACGATTGAGGTAAACCAATTCATTTCCTGTCAAGGTAGTCTACCTGGAATTTTAACTGACGATCTTCTGATATCGAATCCAAACGCTGCTCGGTTATCAACATCAAGAAGGCGAAAACCATGAATAACGTATTTATTTCATTTTTGGGGATTGTACAGGATCTAATTATATGTATATACTATTTGTGATACATTTATGTTTTATGTAATACATGATCTTATAAATTATTCAAATTACTCGTTCAAATGTATTGTATTTCATTTATTTCCCAAGGCTTTAAAAATATACTTATGTCACTTTCCCCCCAATCTTCCAATTAAAATGTAAGTGTCTATATTACAAGTTAAACATGTATTTTAATAAATAACTTTAATTTTATTGTTAAATATCAGTTCTTTCGTCAAAACATCAAAATACATACTTGAAATAAAAGGCAACTTTTACATACAATAATGAACAATTTTGTAAGTTTTAGCTTTATACCATGTTTTTTCTTAATTGGAACGTGTTTATACGTTAACGAAATTGCGAAATGAGAGAAGAGATAAAGGGTTTAGTGGCGTTGGACGGTCCGAGTAGCAGATGGTCTCTGGGGAGTCCCTAACATACAATTTAGAATCTATTACGTCCGTGCAATGAGATACAGTTGTTACAAAATTTAACAGATTCTAGCGAACATTTTAACAGTATGCAAATCATTTAATTAGGCGAAATCCAATCTTCTACTAATCACTATTCCCAAAATTTAAGTTGTTATTTCTGCCTTTGATCCTATAATTACAATAGGCCTATATTATATTGATTAATGTTTATTTCTATGTATCTCATACTAACATGTTTATAAAGGAATATTTCTGTGAATATGCGTGTTTCCTCAACCGAAATATATTAATTTTTTACACTTCTCTCGGTCTACGGCGCTTCTTAGTTGTCACATTTCTTGATTTCCTCCTATGTCGATTGTGGTCATTCTCTTCCATCCTTTTTTTTTTCTATATTTGCGATCTTCTGTTTAATTTGTTACATATTCTCATATAATGTCCATAATATTTCAGTTGCACTTCTTCAATTACTTCTACTATACCTTCATAAACTTAAATTTCCCCTCTTATGATATTTTTATTAATGTTTTCTCTCGTTAAAATACTTGTCAACCGTCATAAATAATCATTTTCTATAACCATCAAAATGCGTTTGTTTGCGTGTCTAGGCTTCAGATTAATATATTTAACATGACTTGTAATATCAAAGAACTTAAATTATATGAACCTCGGTTAAAGACAATACTTACAAATCACTGAACTACAACATGAATCTATTTATTTATTTATTTATTTATTTATTTACAACATCCAGTGTACACACACACAAACACACACACACACAACATATATATATATATATATATATATATATATATATATATATATATATATACTTCAAAGCGATAAACCTGCCCGAATAAGCAGTAGCTCATATTCAGCTCAGTCCAAAAATGGATAAATGAAAAAAAAAATTAAAAATTGAAATAAAATTAGATATGAATAAAGATTAAAAATAAAAGTGGACACAGTATGCTTTGAAAAAGTCCCCGATACTTTCAGAGGAAGGTACATTTAGGCACATCACAGACTGCAGAGGCAACACTTACTGTAACACTTACTGCATGTAATTGCAATCATAAGGCTCGGAGATAAATTCTTGGCTGTAACATAGACATTTTGCTCTATCTCGTGATACTCCTCACAAAATTATTATTAGGGAGCGGATTTGTATGTAATAAAGATAAGATTGCAATGCAGATAGTATATATTATTCTACTGTTTGTGTGTGAAACAAGATAAAAACAGTCAAAAGTCTTACTTCTCATTATACTATCCAACTGTTTGTGTGTGGAACCAAAACAAAGGACAGTCATAAGCCTAACTTATCACTATACTATGTTACAATCTTAACTTTTAGTAGGCCAAAATAAAAATATGTTCTCTGATGATTATTATTATTATTATTATATCTAGAACATTATAATTATATAATCAATAATCCAAACTCCGGTGCTTTATTGTCCCTATCGTTCGCCTCTGAATCCTAGGTTCGCAGATTTAAATCCACCTGATAATAACGGAATTTTTCAGCACGTAAAATCGTAAATAAGGCTGTAATCGGAAAACAACTAGTCATGTATTCAATCCTAAAGTAAGATGTCTCTGAAAAAAATTAGTTCAATATTTCAAGTAGAGTTTTTAATCGTGATGTTAAAGAGCGTCTTTAAAATTATTATCTAAGTACGACAACTTTTAGTCTATGTCCCATGCAGAAAATGGAATCCCTATTTAAAAAGATTAGGTTACTTTTTTGATTAACACACTATAAAAAGCCGGGGTCTGTGAATATAATGTTTATTAGCTATACGATACAGCGAGCAAGGCCTTCTATCAATATAACAATAATTACCCTGGCATCCTCTATATCCAGAGTTTGCTGTATGTGCCGCTGCACTGCGCCAGTCTAATTATGCAAACTTGCAGTACACATTGTGTCATACACACCAGGCAAATTTGCAATTACATTCATAGCCACAACAAAAAATAAAATAACCACGCACATGATAGCTATAGTGCCTCTGACGTTTTCATCTACAATTTGTCGCATCATAGGTTCTGAAACTATAGAATTTGGATTACCATTACATTAACAAAAGCAAATCGCAATCCGAAGTACATAATACGAATATAATCTAGTAAATACCAGGAGCTGCAAATGGTACTTCAAAGTTTAAAATTTCTCTCACTAACTAACTAACTCGCTGACATCAAAACCGTAAGCTCATGGACGAACGGAAATAAGTTCTCCAAACATCCCTACCCTATGCTAATGTTTTCCAACTATCCCTTGTATAATCTACTTCCCTCAAATTTTGGTTAATCTTATTCTCCCACTTCATTCTTGTCTACCTACTGGACACGTTTTTTCTTGCTTTCCTAACAGGAGTTTGCATGACCCTCTTCCATTCCCCATTCCTGCCACATGTCCTGCCCATCGCAGTCTTCATGACTTAACTGTTCTTATTGTATCTGGGTCTTCTTGAATATCATGTAACTCGCTGTTATGTAGTTTTCTGCATACACCTGTCTGTTCGTCTGTCTTTGTTCCAATAGTTTTCCTAATAACTTTTTCGCCAAATACTTGTAATATTTTCTCCTCCCTTAAAGTAAGAAAATCTCTCTGCCTATTATTCTTAATTATTTCTTATATTAATTGTACTTACTTATATCAAATATAGAAAATACTAAGAACAGCGCAAGCAAGTAATATATGTACTACTTATATTCAGTTAAATTAAATCAATTTTAATATGAATTAATTTCCATCTTGTATGATGTGTGTGTAGGTACATTGACATTTTAATTATGTAATAAAATCTGCCATGAAATAACTGTATCAAGTGCTTCATATGATATTATTATTATTATTATTATTATTATTATTATTATTTATTGAAATTGTTATATCCATGCTTAATACTAGTAACATGTAAGATTTTTTTTAACTTTATTGACTTATTAATTTTATAGGCCAATACTAAAGGGATTTTATAATTAAGTGGAAATATGAAAAATCCAGTTTCTTGGGCCCATATAATCATAGTGAAACATAAATGTTATCAATTACCTTTACTGATTATACATACTAGAGAGCATTAACAAAAACAGAGTCTAGACATAAGGGTCAATATAAATAGGAGTCTATATACAAAATGAACTGATATACCAAGTGGTAACTATACTTACCAGTAACCTATAAAGGGTTAAATAGTTGTTATCTTAATACATCCAGTATATCGCATATAACCTGTGGTATTACGTATAATGTTACCAAATAAAACAACTGTTAACTTTTATAACATAATATACTGTCTTTCAAGAAATTACGTTATAAGAGTTATTACTAATAAATACAAAAATGTACTGTTATAAATAAATAGATAAATATATAGTAACAATGCCATTGACGGAACTGTAACCCAAATCTTAAGCTGAGGCTTCTGGCAGGCACAGGTACGTTTCTTAGATGATATAATGGGTGTTAAATAATGACGAAGCGCCAGGAGAGCCCTTAAAGATAAACGTAATCTAAATTCCTGCTCATGGCCGACCACAAGAGCCATTACATAAAATATTAATAAATATTAATATTAATAAATAATATATCCATTCATCCATAGTAATTCTACCCGAGGACAGGTCCTTCACTACGATCATAGCATTTTCATGCTACGTTTTGCAGCTTTACTAGGGAATTATAGGTGTGGTAGCTTCCCGTTGCTTTCCACATCGGTGAAGGATGGTGGTGATAATGATAAGGATGATGATGATGGCCGGATGATTTTCAGGGATCGTTGGGCCCTATGATTCCTGACATTTCTTTTACAGGTGAGGAAAAGCCCCGAAGAAAAACCTCACACAGGAGCCTGTTCCGACCGGGAATCGAACACGGGCCCGCTGCGTGACAAGGCAGCACGCTACCTCGAGACCACAAATTATATATATATAATTATACACTTCATTCCCTGGGATATTTGGTCCACCATGTTCTATACCGATACGTATTTTAATACCAAAATAAATCTGAAAAACGTAAAATCCAAACATACAGCTGAAATTGTTGATTATCATAACAGGTTATATAATACCGTTAATGGTCAAAATAAACTTCGACAGAATTATAATAAAATACAAAATTTAACCTTTTTTATATTGAATCTCCAATAATATGAACCCTATTTCACCATCTGGTATGTTAGGGTTTTAGTTACAATACAATTAATTATTTACGATAATTTAAAGTATGGTTAATTTATAGCTTTACATAATAACGTAATATCAACAAATAAATAAATAAATAAATTAACAAACCCAAGAAAATACTAACTCAAAACTCTTAAAATATGATGGATAAAATCACACAGCTTTCTATAGCAACACTTCTTATATAAAATATTTGACAAAGGCAGTTGAAATCTATTATGGCAATAACCTCATTTTTTAATAAATTCACGTCTTTTGGAATCAAATGCGGGACACTCAAATAACAGATGTGAGATAGTCTGGCTGAAGTTTTTGCAAATACAGGTATCTGTACCTATTTTAAATCGTTCCAAATAATGTCCAAATTTATCGTGTCCAGTCCACAATTTATATTGTGTTAATACAAAATTTGGTTCTACGTATTTGCACTTTATTCGGTCAAAAACAGTTGGAAAAAATAATGTTCTTGTCAAAGCACCATTAATACTGTTTAACCACTCAGCATTCCAATTTTGTAAGAGATCATTTCTTAATACTTATTTAATATATGATAGAGGACAGAAGGAGTAAAGGTAATCCATATTTGAATTAGCAGCTGATTTGGCAAGAACATCTGCATTCATTTCTTGCAGTTTCGGTATGTCCTTTGATCCAGCCTAGGCAAATATGTCCAATATGTTGGATTAATGTTGTTCTTATGGAGCTTGCAATCGGGTGACGGTTGAATCTGTCATTGATAGCGGAAAGTGCTGCCTGAGAGTCACTATAGATACAAGACGACTTGGCGGTTATAACCCACACCACAGCTTGCAGTAGAGCTAAAAGCTCTGCTTGAAAAATCGTACATTTGGAAGCAAGCTTGTATCCTTGGTGAAAGATCTCAATTTCATTATCAAATACCACAAAAGCACATCCAACTAGATAGTTATGGTCCTCCATTCCAGAGATACGAGAGCCATCGGAATAAATGAAATAATCATGATGACTGTTGCTGCAATCATTTAGCATAAGTGGCCTCCGATAAGTGCTACGATGACCAGATGACAAGAAATGTTCCTGTCCTTCGATTTCAGAGAAGGGGATTTGGTTTATATGTTCACGACCTTACTTAATATTAGTTAGTCTGGCTCTGTATATGCAAGACAAATATAAGGGTTCAATACCAGTTACCCCCTCCATGGTATCTTTACCTTGTCATGGTGGAGTGGCTTGCGTGCTTAAATGATCCCGAGAGCTATGCCGGCGGTAGCATTGCTACCGATACGGTTACCGATGCCGGACTGGGTTGAAGGTGATAAGCCAGACGAAAAAAGTACCTTGGTCGAAAGAGTGACGATTTTTCACCGTAAAAATACAACCGTCAAGAAATGCGGACATGGGTTCAACTGGGAAAAAATTTTCCGGAGGTCAAATAGTCCCCCATTCGGTTCTCCGGGCGGGGACTACTTCAGGGAACCCCATGCCAAAGGCACAAACATAGGGACATGTTCCTAGGAACGTGGAATATTAGTACTTTATACAATAGCGGGGCGCTAGAGGGATTAACCCGTGAATTAGATAAATCGCCCTTGGATATAGTCGCTTTATAGGATGTTAGATGACCAGGAGAAGGTAGTCAGGAATCAGGAAGCTTTGCATTATAATACGGGGGTGCAGAAACGCATGAATTTGGAACGGGGTTTTTAGTCAGAAGGAGGATCCTATCCGCTATCCGAGATATTAAGTTTGTCAGTGATAGGATATCATACATAATTCTAAAGGGTAAACGGCATGATTTTGTAATCGTAAATGTACATGTTCCCACAGAAGATAAAGATGACAACATCAAGGATGAGTTCTATGAGGAATTAGAATGCGTATTTGATAGCCGTTCACGATATCATATGAAAATTGTCTTGGGAGATTTTAATGCAAAAGTGGGGCGGGAAGATATATTCAAACCAACAATAGACAAATTCAGTCTTCATAAAGATAGTAACGACAATGGGGTTAGATTATCACTTTTGCCACATCAAAGAATCTCATTGTTAAGAGCACAACATTTCAGCAATAGGATATTCATAAATACATTTGGACCTCTCCAGATGGCAAAACTCGAAACAGATAGATCACGTATTAGTGGACAAACGCTGGCACAGTAGCATGATCGATGTTAGATCGGTTAGAGGGACAGACTGCAATTCGGATCATCACCTGGTCAGGGTGAAAATCAGACGTCTATCGCTAATGAGAGGAACAAATGCTAAAGATGATTCTGAAAAATTTGATTTAAAAAACTTGAAAAAAGATGAAATACAGCAAGAATACCAAATTAAAATTGCTAATAGATTTGAAGTACTGAAAACTTCAGATGACAATGTGGCAAACGAAGAAGAAACTGATATAAATAAAGAATGGGAGGCTATAAGAGATTATATTAAATTGTCAGCTTCAGAAAGCATTGGTCACTTAAAAAAGAGGCAAAACAAGAAATGGTTTGATGAGGAATGTGCCGACATTGTAAAGAAAAGAAAGCAAACAAAAAATTAAATGGTTACACGAGCCAAATGAGGTACATTTAGGGCAATTGGGTAGTGTCAGACGGGAAACCACGAGGTTACTAAAGAGTAAAAAGAGGGAATATCGGAGAGAGAAGATTAATGATCTTGAAATGAATGCAAAAAATAGGAACATTAGAGAATTATATCAGGGAATCAATATAGAGAAGAAAGCGTTTCAGGCTAGAACAAATATAATTAGGAATGAAAATGGGGATATGATTGCAGATTCCAGGAGTATATTAAAAAGATGGAAAAGTTACTTTAATCAATTATTAAATGTACTTACAAAACAGAATATTGAAGAGGATAATTTTCAGACAGCAGGAATGTTAATCGTAGAACCAAGTGCATTGGAGGTTGAAATGGGGATAGAAAAATTGAAGCTGTATAAAGCATCAGGTTCAGATGAGATCCCAGCAGAACTGATAAAATCAGGTGGAGAAAAATTGATGGACAAGATACGCCAGTTGCTTAACTTGATTTGGGATAAAGAAGCTCTTCCAGATGAATGGAAAGAATCAATTATCATACCAATTTATAAGAAAGGAGATAAAACTGATTGCAATAATTATAGGGCCATCTCATTACTTTCAACTTCGTACAAAATTCTAACTAATATATTAGTAAGCAGACTTACTCCTTATATTGATGAGATTCTAGGAAATCATCAATGTGGATTTAGAAAAAACAGGTCTACGACGGATCAGAGTTTTAGCTTAAGACAGATTTTAGAAAAGAAATGGGAATATAATGGTACTGTACACCAACTATACGTAGACTTCCAAAAGGCATACGATTCAATTAAGAGGGAGAAGTTATATAGTATCCTGCTAGAGTTCGGAATTCCTAAAAAGTTAGTTAGACTTATACGAATGTGTCTAAATGGTACAAAGGGTAGGGTGCGTGTAGGCAAACAGTTTTCGGATACTTTTGAAATCCAGAATGGGTTAAAGCAAGGAGATGCACAATCTCCTTTAATTTTGTACTAGAGCATGCCATCAGATCTTAAGAGGATGAAGAAACCTACAACTCAATGGTATTAATAAGCTGTTAGTTTATGCTGATGATGTAGTACTACTGGCCGATAGCGAGGAGATACTAAAGGCCAACACGCACACACTACTGAGTAACACTTAGAAATTGGGACTGGAAGCAAATATCAATAAAACTAAATATATGGTCACACATAAAAATACATTATGTAATGGAAATGGACAGCTAATGACAAATGAGGGAAATTTTGAGGAAGTGGCTGAATTAAAATACCGAGGAACAATAATCACAAACAGGAATGAGATACACAAGGAAACTAAACATAGGCTCAATTCTGGAAAGGCATGTTATTATGCATTACAGAGACTCTTGACTTCCCAACTCGATTTCAAAAAACGTTAAACTGAAAATATATAAAACTATTATTCTACCAGTTATATTATATGGATGCGAAACATGGACTCTTACTTTAAGGGAAAAGAGATTACGAATATTTGAGAATGAAGTTCTTAGGAAACTTTTTGGACCAAAGAAAGATGAACAGATCGTAGACTGCGGTGGGCAGGACATGTGGCACGAATGGGGAAATGAAAGGCGTGCATGGAAGATTCTTGTAGGAATACCAGAGGGAAAACGCTCAGTTGGTAGACCAAGAATGAGGTGGGAGAATAACAACTATGAATTGAGGGAGGTAGATTATACAGGGGATGATTGGAGAACATTGGCTCAGGATAGGGATATATGGAGAGCTTATGTCCGCGCGGCCATGAACCTACGTGTTCGATAGTGCCAGTGAGTTAGTTAGTTGAGTTAATACCAGTTACCATGTAAGCAGCATCATTAGATACTGTACGATATGCTCTAGCTATGCGTACTATAAAGCCCCTTTGAATTTGAGCAAATTTCTTTTGAGCCCATTTTTTATTTACACAATCCTGAAAAGCAGAAGTACAATATAATATCATTGGCTCAAATGCTCCAATGTAAATAATATTCAGTATTGAGCTATTAAGACCCCAAAAATGTCTTGTTGCGATAGAAAGGCCAGTCAAAAATTCGCTAGCTTTTGTGGCTAGGGAGGCTAAATGTCCTCGACATGTAAGTTTTCTATCTAGAATTACTCCTAAATATCGAAATTCATCGACAATCTTAATTTGTTCACTATTCATCACTAGTTTCGGTTCTTCAATATTTCTTTTCTTAGTAATAAGCATTGCTGTAACCTTCAAAGGATTAAAATCCATTTTGTTTGTGCACCCCCAACGATATAAAATATCCAGGGATGTGTTTGCTTAACTTGTCAGATTCTCTATCGTTTTAACCCTAATTAACGACAAAGTATCATCTGCATATGCAATTATTTTACAATCTACTGGTAACGTCTGTTTAAGGAGATCATCATATAAAATGATCCAGAAACCGGGACTACAAATTTATCTCTGTGGGCATCCATGAGTTATATCTCTTATAACAGTGGAGTGGCATAATGTAAGCTGCGCTTTCCTGTTACTGAAGTAACTTTTAACCAAATTAAATATATTTTTTGGACATTCCATAGACTTAAGTTGAAGAAGAATCTTCGGCCACCATGCATGGTTGAAAGTACCTGAGATATCTAGTGAGACTAGTAAACCTAGCAGTTTTTATTTACCAGATGAGAATCCAAACTGGTTAGAGTTCAAGGAATTGTTAGAGTACATTTGGAACATAACTTCGTCAATTATCAGTTTTTCTAATATTTTACCCATTACAGGAATCAGACTAATAGGTCGAAGAGAGCTAGCAGAGAAATTCTTATAAGCATTTTCCTTTGGTATTACCTTTTTCACAGCTGCAATTTTCCAGATGTCTGGGAATATTCCAACACTTAAACATTTATTATACAATTTTAAAAATAACCTTTGTAAGATTTTAAAATTTTCAAATCATGTTTTAAGAATAGAGAATGGACGAAATCGAAAAAAAAAGTATTATTCACAGGAAGAAAGATATGTAAGACGTCCGACACTAAGGTACCATGATCAGACACTATTAATGAGTTTGTGTTCTAAATCCATAAAAATTATGAAGATTATTATACATCATTAGGTCTATAATTAAATCAAAACGTTCTTTTTTTTGTTATTTTTAAGTTGAAATTGAAATCAAAATGCAATACATTCTAACAAAAATCACAACCATTTGAGGTTATGTACGAATGTTCATGGCATAAAATTAGTAGTTTATTTTTTCACCTCTGAATTGAATTTCGTCTGCCTATTTAATGCTCTGTTCTTATATATGTATTTCGCTGAGAACGAAGAAATAAATATCTTGTATTTTTTTGGTAATAATAATTTCCATAGCCAATAAAAATATGTTTACTATAATAAATACAAGATTATCAAAATAAAAACCAGTAATATATATGGAGATAAGAATTACATCAGATTAGAATGTACAAATAGACAAAATCCGGTTATTCTGAATGTTTTAGTGTAATTTATATATTTTATATTTGATGAAAGTAAGGAACTATTGTAAGTATCAAGAATAAATTGGGTAGAATAATATTGTGATGCTTTAAAATATCCGCTAAACTCCAGAATATGGCGGCAAATGTTGGATGTTTTTTTTTTGACGTCAAACGTCTTTAAAATCACATCGAAACAATCGAGTACTAAAATATAAATGTTTACCATTTAGAAAATGTCTATATCGCCCTGCCATAATAACTATCTAACTACTGGTCTTAAAGACGTAAGTGCAGTGTCGCTTTTTACCATATATGGTCGTCTCGCTGACATGACTTTGAGTTTGTGTCCCGGGCGAGCGAGTTGGCATGGAGGGTGCACAGCGCTGCTTGACCAAAAAACGGTGCTCTCGCTCCTTTCCATTCAGTTTATATCACGAATCAGTCACGTCAGCACGGTGTTTCGTGTGTTTGTGTATAGAGTTTGTCGAGATCGATCGGTTTAAGTAATAATACGTTATGTTGGACAATAGATATGTAAAAACGTAAAGTATGCATGAAAGAAAGAAAGAAAGAATAAAAATTAAATGTGTCACCCTCAGTCCACGCAAGAGTCAGTGGAAAATATAAATTACCTAAATCTTTGGAAAGAAGAAGGTATGGGCTATACACAGACACCCCATTGTCCGGTTGTGAGCGTTCGAGATTGTTTCGGATGGGTCGCAAGGCTTGCACGGTGCGCTCAAAGAACGACGCCGCGAGCACCTCTAGCACTGCTGTACCCGAACAAATGGACACAACGAGTGAAGATGATCCCCATACGTCTGTCGATGTAGTCTCCAGGATGATGGATAATAACATCAGTCGAAATGATGCGATGCAGCACAATAGACCGCATTATGCAAGAAGGAACCAAGCCACAAAATAACTGTAAAAGTAAAAATGTAAAGTGATCCCACAACAGGCCTCAGGAGGCCTTTGGGGTAGTAGGAGGTTAAGGCTCCCACTTTTTCTAGACAATCGGCACTTGATGTCAGCCGGGTTGTCAGCCCTGCGTGACGGCCGCCTTTACCCCAGAACAAGTGTCTGGTACTCATTTCCGTTAGAGGCTGAGTCGACCCCAGGGCCAAAGTGCCGCCAGAGGGTTTGGGTCAGTTTAAAAATCCTGACCCCAACGGGACTTGAACCCTCGACCCTCCGGCTTGTAGCTCAGTGCCTTAACCACTACGCTACGGCGTGCCCCTAAATAACTGTACTGAGAAAAATGGAATTAAAGTTAAATATTTTAAAAAATCAAAAATAAACATTTACTTATTATTTCAAGTAACAGAATATCAAAAAGCTTTTATTTTATGGGGATTTTTTTTTAATTCTAATATTTTACATACTTCTGTTGTTTGGTTATTTCTGCAAAAAAATTACATTATGTTAGTGTTTTCTTAATTGGTTCATAGATGGCACAAAAATGCCGGTGGTGGATTGGATTTTTTTTTTTTTTTTTTTTGCAGGACATGGAGAGATACTTGAGGAACAATAATATAGCATTAACTGATATATTTCAAATTTGAGGGTTGGTTCCTTTTTGCACAATGTGATCCAACTGATGTGCAGCGGAGGTTCACTTCAAAACGAAATTTGAAATATTTGAGATAAAGTCAATGTCTAGTTTTCATTTCAATCCAATTCGCTAATGCGATTGGATGACATAGACTTTTCATGTTAAACCAACGGTTGTGCGCTTCGATACAGCCCCAAGCGACTTATTATTTTTATTTTAAGCAACCATGATTACATAGTTAATTTTTTGAAATTCTGACGTCGCACTGCTATTTATATATACGATTTATTTCGTTAGCTGAAAAAATTGGCATTTATTTGAGAACATGGGTAAGTTAGAGTATACCAGAATAGTTTACAGTTTATTGGATAATATGTATAAATAATGTTATTTATTTCTTTAGGTTGAGATAGGTCAAGTCAGTGTATACAGAATTTAATCTCGAACATGTATGGCGACTGTGTAATACAGTTTAATGAAACAAATTATAGATTTGCTTCCACCATACTCTGGATTCGCTCCAAAATATTAATAGGCATATACATATATATGAGGAACTTCGTGTAATTGGACCCCTATTTTGAATTTGTTGATTGTTTTTCGTCTTTTAATTAAGGGATTTAAATTTTGTTTAATTACAGCGATTATCATTAGTGTTATAACTATGAAATAGCATTGTTATTTTATTCAAATATAGAAACATCTTCATAATTTATAATTTTTTTACATTACACGAAAGGTCCGCTTTAACCTCTATATTCGGTTAAGGTGGACCAGAGTCCATCCTAGCCTTTAGACTATTTTAAGTTTATGTACTCTATTAATTTATACAGACAGGCACAAATGAACCTGAAAATATTTATGGCTGATCGTAATTAAAAAGCGTTGATAATTATTTAATGTTTTGAAAATTGTCATTGATTATAACATTCACACGTCATTCATCTGCAGATAGCGACGGTCTTTGGGTTTAGGTAAAATTACAAGGATATTAAATAAAATTAATTAAGTGTATGGCTTTTACTTATAGCACTCTCGTTGATAAAATATACGTATTCTTGTAAAGTGAACCCAAGTCTACTTTAACCGCCTCGTTTGTTACCTTTAATTATTTTATACAGCAGCCATGTCACATAGTATCGAACCAAACCCGTCAGTATATTAAAACAGCATCTACATAATATATTTAGGAGTTTTTCAACATTTTTGTATTATTCAATAGCAGAAATTAAGAATTATTTCTTGGCTTGAAAAACTTTTAAATGGTCGTTTTCATAAATATCTCAAATAAACGCTTCTTCGCACAAAGAATGAAAGAAACTGGCCTTGAACACGCCAAAAGTGATGAGGGGAAGAAATTTAAATATTTTCTGTTGCAGGGCAGCACCAATTAAAAAAGATATTAACAGGGTCCACTCAAACTGAAGGGTTTACAATACCCGAAGTTCATATATATATACTCTTTTAAAGAAATACAAAATGACTGGGCTGACTCTCAAAATTTATTTAGTTTTGTTACAATTGAATAAGTCAGCTATCACACGACCAGTAATTGTCATTATATGCTTTTGCCGTTGCGTTATTCCATTAATGGTAATATTTTATATATGTAAAATTGGAAATAATAGTAATATTTATGTTTTGCATTAAAACTACGAAAATGTATTTGTCCTGAATTGAAAATTCATGAAAATGTATGGCGATTTTGAAAAGAAGAGGTTATATTTATATTTTTCTACGAATATCTGTTTTTTTACGTTATGCTTTGCTAATGTGGGAATAGAATGCTCGAGAAATGCTCTGGTAGTCCAGTAAACGATATATGTTATAAATGCATGTATGCAGAAGGCATTATCATACGTACCATGTTAACAAAATGGTTGGAAACAGTTGCTCTGTGCGTGCTATTCCGCCATTTTTATGTCTGTATGAATTGATACAACCGAGTATTGCATAAACCACGATCGGAGAGGCGTTGGTTTTTTTGTTTTAGCGCCTTGTACTTGCAATATTAACACCTACTGAACATGCAACGTATCCAATATTACATAATACCAGTTAATAATTTCCAGTTAAATGAACAGATAAAGTGATTTAAGTGCTCTGACTGGAATAGCGATTTATGACACTTAATTCATCTCCACTTCAATACCCGCAAGTAATGTCACTATACTATCCAATACAGAATTTAACCATTTTGTTAAATAAATGGGGAGAATAGTGGATTGTATTTTATTTAACATATTATCACGATATAAGACTGGGCATGGTAATTGTTTTTTCATATGTCTTTTTTTTTTTATAATTGGTGTTCAATTACGTGCCTAAGGTTTTACTTCCATTCCGAAGTTCACTCACTCACTCACTGGCACTATCGAACCCGTAGGTTAATGACCGCGCGGACATAAGCTCTCCATACATCCCTATCCTGAGCTAATGCTTTCCAATCATTACCTGTATAATCTACTTCCCTCAAATCATAGTTAATGTTGTTCTCCCACCTCATTCTTGGCCTACCAACCGGGCGTTTTCCCTCCGGCTTTCCTACAAGAAGCTTCTATGCTCGTCTTTCAATACCCGTACGCGCAACATGTCCTGCCCATCGCAGTCTGCGAGACTTAATTGTTCTTATTATATCTGGCTTCCTATAAAGACCATGTAATTCATTGTTATGTAGTCTTCTCCATTCACCTGTCTGTCTCTCTTTGGTCCAAAAATTTTCCTAATAACTTTATTCTCAAAAACTCGTTATCTCATTTCCTCCCTTAAAGTAAGAGTCCATGTTTCGCACCCATATAATATAAGCGGTAGAATAATAGTTTTATATATTTTCAGTTTAACGTTTTTTGAAAGGAGTTGGGACATCAAAAGTCTCTGCAATGCATAATAGCACGCATTTCCAGAATTTAGCCTATGCTTAATTTCTTTGTGCATCTAATTCCTATTTGTGATTATTGTTCCTAGATATTTGAATTCAGCCACTTCCTCAAAATTCCCCCATTCCGAAGTTATATTCTGGAATTTTATTTCCAAAAATAAAAACGAAATCTCCTCCGATTGAATTTCCATACTCAAATCACGATCACTGTAGAGTTGTTTGTTATAAATATAGGCCTACCGCACTTTGTGTCTAGTTGTAAAATTGCATAATATTTTATGACTTTTATTTTCAGTGTGCCTAAATTTCAAAGGTGACTAGTACTCTTTTGTTGTTAAATATAATTTTAAAATGTGCAAATATTTTACTACATTATAATAGATAAAATAGAACTATAAAATACACTATGGCATAGTTAAGACAGTAGGATACAAACCGGAATATAGGATATTCGCCTCCCGATTGGGTCAGGATTTTCAAACTGCCCTAAACCTTCTAACGGCATCATGCTCTTGGCGTCGATCTAGTTTCTAAGGGAACTGAGTACCACACCAGGGCAGACATCCCGGCTGATATCTCATGCCGAATTTCTCTATAGCTGGGACCCTTAAACTCATACTACGTCTGTAGTGGGAACACTTCATCTTTAAAATCTGTGCAACGATATATAGGCCTATAATAGCATCTGCTATAGCATTCACTAAAATTACACCACTTTCAAAACATATAAATATCTCAAAATAAATTAGCAGGTATTACGAGTAAAAAGCGAATATATATTAATATAGCTGCAGGGTGCAGCATAAGTCAGTTAACCACTGCACATGATTGCAAGGACAAAATCGTATTGCTTGAAACTGGGGTTTGAATAAGGTACCTTCAGAATATAATCTCAAACACTACTGCTTAAACAACAATGCAGGTCACTGTGAACAATTTCGGTAGTTGTTTCTGCATAGAAATTGTAAGCTACAAAAAATAGTATATTTGCATTTTCGGTTAACTAACTTGCTGCATTCTGTATTATGGGCAATTTTTTCCTATTTATATTCACATTATTATATTGCATTTCAAATGTTGATGTAATTCGAGCCAGTCCATTGTTATTAGATTTTGATGCATCCTTAATTCGATTGTTCAATGACCGGCTCCTCAATGGGCATAGACCCGTAATGATCATAGTTCGGTTATGAACATCAACATTATAGACGGGTCATTTTATTCTAATCATTATAACAAGTGTCTTTTTGTATCGACTGCTGTAGAATATGTATTGCATTCTGCAATTATGAAGATACATTTACGAATTCAAAATTAATGTCCCAGAGTAAATATCTTAGAACTTATTTTCAATTGTTGTAACATAAATAACTGTAGGTACGGTAGGGACGTTTGTGACTCCTGACTTTTTTGTTTATAACCTATACATTACCATTATCATATGTTACCTATTAATCAGTTTATCAATCTATGGGCGTTGTCACATTTCATTAAATTCAACTAAACATGGAATAGTTCTCTCCTCATATATCGCTAAATTACCACACGATTTTATGGGGTGGCTCCGTAGCGCAAGTGGTTAGTCTTCAATGTCCGAGTCCCAAATTCGAATCTCTTTTACTCGATGTGGAGTTTGTGGTATAATAGGACAGGTTTTACTTGCAGTTTATCCTGTTTTCCCCACCAAAAATGTATCGTATCATCCCTTCTGTTTCATTTCGTATCGTATGCGTCTTCATGTATCACATACATTCAATAATATGAACTTCACCTTAACTCATCTCATCCCTCGACCTGACATTACGACAAATCGGAGTAGGGTTCACATTTACCATTTGTACATGTTCTAGGTTATGAATATTTTATAGCATTCATGGTATTATTAAATCCTTCTGATATTGTCATTCAATACTTTCTTCCACACATACATAAGCTAATTGTTATCTAAGATAGTCTGTTCTATTATCCCTCCAGTTTCAGTACTGCATTTCATTGCACATTAGTGTAACTATGATCTTTATATATATATGTTATAGTTATATAAATGTGCAATGTGCAATATATATGTGCGTGTGTGTATATGTATGTATGTGTATATATATATATATATATATATATATATATATATATATGACATGAAATGAAAAATAAATGCCTGAAACGGGATTTGGACCCAGATCTCTGAATTAATACTTCAGTGCGCTACCGAATACGCTATCCAGACAATCCTAGCTCAAAAATTTATTTTTCCTTTATATATATATATATATATATATATATATATATATATATATAGTCTCTATAACAAGAGGTAGGTATATATATACGCATATTATTCGTATTGCATTTATGGTTAAACTTACTGATTTTAAAGGAAAAGATGTACTAATGTCACGCATCCCAATGATTCCGGCAGATATGCCACTCGAATTCATAGTGACCTCGACGGAGATTCGTAATATATTTTTAAAATCTTGACATTCGAATTCAAACAATTACAGTTTCCGGTGCGACTTGCATTTGAAATTTCGATCAACAAAGCACAAGGACAATCACTACTAAAAGTGTGTCGACTAAATTTTGAAAATCCGTGCTTCTCACGTGGACAGTTTTATGCGCACTGCTCACGCGCTGGAAATAAACTTTCAATTAGTTGTTTACGCACCAGACGAAAAACAGAAAATATTGTGTATCCAAAAAAACACTTCATTAAACAGAATTAAAGCACAAACATTTATTTTCTTTGAGTGGAATTGCAACGCTTGAGGGGTACTCGCTTGTCATTATATACAAATAATGATCATATAAATAAAACATGAAGTTGCACAAGTTTCATCAATGAGGTATAATGCATTTTACGTCACCGGTTTAAACTACATCGTACGCATTTTGAAAGACACAATACTGAACTGGTTTGTATTTTCTCTTATCTGTTTTTAGTGCGTCAATTTATTCTGTGAGCGCTCTGGGAGGTACACCTCATGCAGTATAGGCATCTGGATAATCAGAATAACGTCGTGGTATACCTGGTAACCCTAGAAAATGTTGTGAGAAGAAAGTCAACTTTACTCCTGTAAATATTAATTGAATTTTAATAATTTAGGATTTATGGAGAGTCCTATAGGTAAGGGATATCACTGAATGAAATTAGCCATGATTGCAATTACCGCTCCTATATAGAGAACTAGTTAATACCCGGCATGCGCTGCTACGCCTAAATAAATTAAATGTGTTTTGTGTTTAGTTGAAAAAGTAAAAAGAAGAATAATTAAACATTTATATCGTAATTATATTTAGATAAGCCGTGCTGATTACCCAGCGTTGTTCGGGTATCATTATCCCGATATTTTTCGCATAAATGAGCTGAAAGACAAAAATGGTTATTGAGAGTTATTCGTGAAAGAATACCCGCCGTGCGCTGCTACGCTTCCTCGGGAATCTAGTCATCCCGATTCTTCTTGGCGTCAATGAGCTGAAAGATAAATATGGTTATTATGTGTTATCCGTAAAAGGTAGACATGTGCTGTCGGGGACATTTTTGTAGATTTTTTTTTATTCCATTCTGTGTACATTAATTTGGTGAATATGTTATGGTTTAGGCAGCGTAAGTCATTTAAGTATCCAAAATATTCCTTAAAACACGTTTTTCACTACAAAGGATGATGTTTAAGGATGAAGGGGTTAAGTATTACAACTCTCTTATAGCCGAAAACATTCCCGGGAAACTCTTGAACATTTTGCAAAAAGCGCATAAAGTACAAACAGACAGATAGACATTCGTTTATATATATATATATATATATATATATATATATGACATCATAAGAAATATAAATGTCTGGACGGGATTTGAACATGGTCCCCTGGGTTGGTACCCCAGCGTGCTATCCATTACACCACCGGGCAAATCCAATACAAACACATTTATCTTTCTTTTATATATATATATATATATATATATATATGTGTGTGTGTGTATGTGTGTTGTTGTGTGTGTGTGTGTGTGTGTGTGTGTGTGTGTGTGTGTGTGTGTGTGTGTGTGTGTGTGTGTGTAATCCATTGTTACTAGATGTAGCGAGAACTCGATCTTCACTGCCATCTGGAAGCTAACTATAACAAGGAAGCAAATTAAAGAGAATATTTTTACCTTATAGCAGTGACGCTTTATCGATGTTATAATTAATTTTTTGACACTGAGCAATGCAAGCTCATGCCTTGTCACGCAGCGAGCCCGGGTTCGATTCCCAGTCGGGATAGGCTCCTGGGTGAGGTTTCTTTCGGGGTTTTTCCTCACCTGTAAGATAATTGTCAGGAAGCATAGGGCCCAACGGTCCCCGAAAATCATCCGGCCATCATCATCATTCTTATCATAAGTAATGCCACGAGTGATTTCCAAATTATCGATAAATTCACGACTCACGAAGTGAGGAGTGAATTTATCTAGAGAATTTGGAAATCAAGAGTGGCATTTGTTAGGACTATTTAACGAATAAAATTAAGCTGTTTACTCACAAATCATTATTTAACTGTAGTTATTTCAAAATATTTATATATTTAATGCAAACGGCGATGTTTGAAAACAAATGAGAAACGATAGGTACGCTTCTACTGCTTCTTTTGTTTATCACTGCAACCAGATCATACTATTTATTGCCAAAGGAACGCAATATTGTAAGAATGCTCTCTAGTGGAGAAAAAATGAAACATCAATCTGTATATTAATTCATTTCTGATGTCGTATGATGTAAATATTACAATTATATTTTTCTGGATTATTACCTGGGAAAAAATACATTTAAGAAAGTCAAACAGTGGTTTCTTTTTTTGGTGGTATAATAAATTGCTACAAATGTTGACATGTATGCACTATATATACAATCTGGTAGCCGTATTTCTTATAGGCTCAGTCACTGCAAAATAACGGTCAGACCTGTTCAGAATATTAAAAAGGAGGAGCTTTGTTTAATATATGGTAATTATAACACTGATAAATATTTCGTGAAACACGACTCTGATTGGTTGTAAAACAGAAATCATTGAAACGTGATTGGTCATTGACTCCCATTTGGGGCATGAGTTAAATAGTCATTATAATCGCCATCCTTATCCGGTGTGGAAAGCAACGGGAAGCTACCACACCTATTATTCCCTAGTAAAGCTGCTATGATTGCAGTGAAAACCTGTCCTCGGGCAGAATTACTATGGATGGTTGGATATATATATATGTGGGAATGTGCAACAACATAATAAGTGTCATATAGGATAATATCAATTGATGAATTTGCACAAACGGTTCATGTGAGACCTCCGCTAAATAAAAATATATATACAGTCCTAGTGTTCATAAACAAAGTGCACTATAGGTTAATTGTGAACCACATTCTGTGGATAATCAGCTACAAATTTTAAAATCCTGTAGGTACAGCAACAATTATTGTTGCTGATGTAAAGTATGCGCGGGTATCAACATCTATTCCTACTGTAAATATATGTAACCCCTAATCCTGATTTAAATCAAGATGCTGATGTCTCAGTCAAATACAAGTATTTTTATGCTGGTCCTGGGATCAAATTCGGGATCTATTGTGTATTTAATAGTTCCACTGAAAATTTGAACGACAGATTGAATTTCTTTATCACGAATGATTGATCAAGTCAAGAATTGAGGGATCTAGTGAGAGAGGGAGCTATGCTACTTTGTGAAGAAATGGAAATAAATTGGGTTTTATAAAGCACTAGCTATTACCCGGTGTGCGCTGCTACACTTAAATAAATGATAATGTGTTTTTGCACTTAGTTGAATAAGTAAAAAGAAAAATAAATACAAATGTATATCGTTATTATTTTTAGATACCCCATGGTGATTACCCGATGTTGCCCGGGAATCTACGCATCCCGATGTACTTTGCATAAATGAGCTGAAAGACAAAATTCGTTATTTTGAGTTATCCATACACTGTACCGAAACAGCTGTCACTGAATTATATAATAAATATGAAAATCAAATAAAACTACGTTTTATTTTTATTTAATTAATAAATATGGATTTTCATCAAGTAAACACCAAATCAATTGATCATAAAATAATAATCGCCGTGCGCTGCTATGCTTGCCCGGGAATCTACTTATCCCGATCTTCTTAGCATCAACGAAAGACAAAAATGGTTATTATGATTTATCCTTAAAAGATAAACATATGCTGTCGCAAACTTTTCTGTTGAGGTTTTTGAGATATTGAATTCTGTGTACAATAATTTTGTATATTTGTTATGGTTTAGGCAGCGTAAGCCATTTAAGCTTACAAAAAGCAACCTTTTTTTTCACTTATTTTTACTACAGAAGGTGATTTTTAAGGGTGAAGGACTGGATCATTGAAATTCTCTTATAACCTATACCCCCCGAAAAATCCTGAACAATTTGCAAAAAGCCCCATGACAATCGGATGAATGTATGGCAGCAAATGCTTGCCCGGGAATCTACTTATCCGGTCTCCTTGGCACCAATGAAAGACAAAAATGACTATTTTGTGTTATCTGTAAATATAAACATATGCTGCTTCGGACTTTTTTGTAGAGGTTTTTTGAGATATTCAATTCTGTGTACATTCATTTTGTGTATTTGTTATGGTTTAGGCAGCGTAAGCCATTTAAAGGTAAAAAAGAGACTTTTTCACGCTTTTCACTACAAAGGGTCTTTTTAAGGGTGTAGGAGTTGAGTAACACAACTCTCTTATAGCCTATGTTCATCCCGGGAATCCTCTGAACATTTTGCAAAAACCCCTTTACAATCGGATCAACGGTATGGCCGCGCATAAAGTACGAACAAACAAACAAACAAACGTTCATTGTTATATATTAGGTTATATTATGAAATTATTATCAAAATAAAGGGATAACTTTTTTCTTCTTTAACTTACTGCTATGTAAACTCTGCAAAAGGAAAAAAAAAAAATTAAATTTAAATAGCACTGAATATTTCCATTTATTCTCAAAGAAGCATAGCTCCATCTCTCACTAGACTCCTCAATAATTGTTGAAACCGTATTTTTTGAACCCTTAAATTGGTGAAACAGTAATGCCTATGTCAAATATTCAAATGTTCCGGACCGCAATGAAAACAAAATCATGTAATGCAAGTTATTATTGTATACTTATTTACTCACTGGCACTATCGAACCCGAAGGTTCATGGCCGCGCGGACATAAGCTCTCCATACATCCCTATCCTGAGCTAATGCTTTCCAATCATTCCCTGTATAATCTACTTCCCTCAAATCATAGTTAATGTTGTTCTCCCACCTCATTCTTGGCCTACCAACTGGGCGTTTTCCCTCTGGCTTTCCTACAAGAAGCTTCCATGCACGTCTTTCATTCCCCATACGTGCAACATGTCCTGCCCATCGCAGTCTACGAGACTTAACTGTTCTTATTATATCTGGCTTCCTATAAAGACCATGTAGTTCATTGTTATGTAGTCTTCTCCATTCACCTGTCTGTTCATCTCTCTATGGTCCAAAAATTTTCCTAAGAACTTTATTCTCAAATACTCGTAATCTCCTTTCCTCCCTTAAAGTAAGAGTCCATGTTTCGCACCCATATAATATAACTGGTAGAATAATAGTTTTATATATTTTCAGCTTAACGTTTTTTGAAAGGAGTTGGGACATCAAAAGTCTCTGCAATGCATAATAGCATGCATTTCCAGAATTGAACCTATGTTTAATTTCTTTGTGCATCTCATTCCTATTTGTGATTATTGTTCCTAGGTATTTGAATTCAGCCACTTCCTCAAAATTTCCCTCATTTGTCATTAGCTGTCCATTTCCATTATATACTGAATTTCTACGTGTGACCATATATTTAGTTTAGTGATATTTACTTCCAGTCCTAATTTCTTAGTGTTACTCAATAGTGTGTGCGTGTTGGCATTTAGTATCTCCTCGCTATCGGCCAGTAGTACTACATCATCAGCATAAACTAACAGCTTATTAATACCATTCAGTTGTAAGCCTTCCTCATTCTCTAAAGATTTAATTGCATGCTCTAGTACAAAATTAAATAGTAGAGGAGATAGTGCATCTCCTTGCTTCAACCCATTCTGGATTTCAAAAGTGTCTGAAAACTGTTTGCCTACACGCACCCTACTCTTTGAGCCATTTAGACACTTCGTATAAGTCTAACCAACTTTTTAGGAATTCCGAACTCCAGGAGGATACTATATAACTTCTCCCTCTTAATTGAATCATGTGCTTTTTGAAGTCTACATATAGTTGATGTACAGTACCATATATTCCCATTTCTTCTCTAAAATCTGTCTTATACTGAAAATCTGATCTGTTGTAGACCTGTTTCTTCTAAATGCACATTGATGATCTCCTAGAATGTCATCAATATAGGGAGTAAGTCTGTTTACTAATATATTTGTTAGAATTTTGTACGAAGTTGAAAGTAATGAGATGCCCCTGTAGTTGTTGCAATCAGTTTTATCTCCTTTCTTATAAATTGGTACGATAATTGATTCCTTCCATTCATCTGGAAGAGCTTCTTTTTCCCAAATCATACTAAGCAACCAGCGTATCTTGTCCATCAATTTTCTACCCTGATTTTATCAGTTCTGCTGGGATCTCATCTGAACCTGATGCTTTATACATCTTCAATTTTTCAATCGCCATTTCAACCTCTAATGCACTTGGCTCTGCGACTAGCATTTCTGCTGTCTGTAACTTATCCTCCTCAATGTCCTGTTCTGTATGTACATTTAATAGCTGATTAAAGTAACCTTTCCATCTATTTAATTACTCCTAGAATCTGCAATCATATCCCCATTTTCATTCCGAATTATGTTTGTTCTAGCCTGAAACCCCTTCTTCTCTATACTAATCCCTGATATAATTCTCTAATGTTCCTATTTTTTGCATTCATTTCAAGATCATTAATCTTCTCTCTCAAATATTCCCTCTTTTTACTCTTTAGTAACTTGGTGGTTTCACGTCTAACACTACCCAATTGCTCTAAATTTACCTCATTTGTCTCGTGTAACCATTTCATTTTTGCTACCTTTCTTTTCTTTACAATGTCGGCACATTCCTCATCAAACCATTTCTTGTTTTGCCTCTTTTTTAAACAACCAATGCTTTCTGATGCTGACAATTTAATAGTATCTCTTATAGCCTCCCATTCTTTATTTATATCAGTTTCTTCTTCGTTTGCCACATTGTCATCTGAAGATTCCAGTACTTCAAATCTATTAGCTATTTTGATTTGGTATTCTTTGCCGCATTTCATCATTTTTCAGTTTTTTAATTCATATTTTACAGAATCATCTTTAGCGTTCGTTCCTCTCATAAGCGATAGCCGTTGTCTGATTTTCACTCTGACCAGATGATGATCCGAATTGCAGTCTGTCCCTCTAACTGATCTAACATCAATGATGCTACTGTGCCAGCGTTTATCCACTAATACATGATCTATCTGGTTCCGAGTTTCTCCATCTGGGGACGTCCAGGTGTATTTATGAATATCCTTATGCTGAAATCTTGTGCTCTTAACAATGAGATTCTTTGATGTGGCAAATGTGACTAATCTAACCCCGTTGTCGCTACTATCTTCATGAAGACTGAATTTGCCTATTGTTGGTTTGAATATATCTTCCCGCCCCACTTTTGCATTAAAATCTCCTAAGACAATTTTCATATGATATCGTGAAAGGCTATCAAATAAGCATTCTAATTCTTCATAGAACTCATCCTTGATCTTGTCATCTTTATCTTCTGTGGGGGCATGTACATTTACAATTATAAAATCATGTCGTTTACCCTTCAGAATTATGTATGATATCCTATCACTAACAAATTTAATATCTCGGATAGCGGATAGGATCCTCCTTCTGACTAAAAAACCCGTTCCAAATGCAGGTCTTTCTGCACCCCGATAGTATAATGCAAAGCTTCCTGATTCCTGACTACCTTCTCCTGGCCACCTAACTTCCTGTAAAGCGACTATATCCAAGGGCGATTTATCCAATTCCCGCGTTAATATCTCTAGTGCCCCGCTATTGTATAAAGTCCTAACATTCCATGTTCCTAGGAACATGTCCCTGTGTTTGAGCCTTTGTTGGCATGGGTTCCCTGAAGTAGTCCCCGCCCGGAGAACCGAATGGGGGACTATTTGACCTCCGGAAAATTTTACCCCAGATGAACCCATGTCCGCATTTCTTGACGGTTGTATTTTTACGGTGAAAGATCGTCACTCTTTCGCCCAAGGTACTTTTTTCGTCTGGCTTATCACCTTCGACCAGTCCGGCATGGGTAACCCTATCGGCAGCAATGCTACCGCCGGCATAGCTCTCAGGATCATTTAAGCACGCAAGCCACTCCACCATGACAAGGTAAAGATACCATGGAGGGGTTATTATTGTATATTAGTGTGTAATTTGACACAAATTTAAGCAATTTTTACTTATTTGTTTTTCTACTGTTTTATAAACAACGTTAACTAATTGAACGCAATGTATCTCATAGGATACGTTGCCAATTTAAGGGTTTTACATGTAATAAATCAATGAAAACATACAACGATACATCTTGCTGATATCAAATGATTCTAATGCAACAAAAGTTGTTGAGGCGTCTCAAAATAAAATCAAATACAATAATAATAACTGAGCGAGATGGATCAAGAGATATCGATCTGTATTGAGAGGTCCCGCATTCAAACTCAGTGTGACCAACCTACTGAGGTTTCTTCTGGTTTTCTAAAGGCGAATTCTGGTTTGGAATACAAATCGGTACCCCTTCTTTTTTGGTACCCATTTCAATATATTATTGAAATTAAATCAATTAGACTATATTTTTCAATAAACATCTAACACAACAAATAAAACACAGTCTATTTGATTAACCTAAGATTCTAGAAAAGCTATGACCTTAAATGTTAAAGCGTGTATAAACAAAAATTAAATAAAATCTATTTAGTTGACATTATTGCATAATTCGTTACAAAAGTAAAATAAGTTATACTTAATTGTTTAATGTTGTTTATGATGATAAAGGGAAAAGCATGCGCAACAATGTGAAGTATCATTATTCACAGGATCACTGAAATATGAGTAATGGAAAGGCAATGTGTGATGACGCCTAATTCCGAACATGTCAATATGGCGATGTTTACCAAAGCGTGTAGAGGTTTGTCAGGCATCTATTCACCCCATCCCACCCAGGAATCTCTTTCCAATCAGGGATGTACAAATATACTCTCATCTAACAATTTTATCAAGGTAGTGGCCTCAAGAGATTTAGGATTTGCAAGCAAATATATGAAACATACTTTCTAACGCAAAATTTCAGAAAATTTCTGATCGTAAATGTATTACCTTTAAATTAAAAAAACAACTGAAAATCAAGGTAGAAGAGAAACAAGTTTTTTCATAGGTTAGAAAATACTACCAATTCAAAAGGAAAAAGAAAACAAAAATATATGAATGAAAATAATAAATAATAACAATGTTAATGATGATAATAATAACAATAATAATAATAATAATAATAATAATAATAATAATAATAATAATAATAATAATAGTAATAAGTATAATAGTAATAAATATATATATATATATATATATATATATATATCGGTTTTTTAGTGTCTTTGACATCGTCCGATTCCTAATAGCCAATTTTGTCGGTCCATCCAATCTCCTGGTTATTGATGATTTCCTTCATGTATAAATATATTCCCTGACTCCACGAAGTTTTAGGTCTTCCTTCAGATTTAAATAATAATAATCATCATCATCATAGTACATTCACGAATTTAGGTCATTTGTTGACCTGTTTCGGCCTCAAGAGAAACACCATCCAGAAGTCTTTTGAGTGGACGTCCTGGTCTTCTTCTTCCTGCAGGTTGATATCTTAACATTAGTTTGGGTATTCTGTGATCTTCCATTCGATGAACATGTTGTATCCATCTTGACTTATAATCAGAAATTTTGTTTTCTAAAGATTCCATGTGTAATTCTTCTAAGATGTCTTCATTTTTTTGTGATCTAGTAGTGTGTATCCTGCAGTCCTCCGAACATATCTCATTTCAGCAGATCTAAGTCTCTGTATATCCTTCTGTTTCAACGTCCATACTTCGCTACCATACAAAAGAGTTGGAAGAGCCAGTGTTTTATACACTTTCAGTCTTGAATGCTTTTGGACTAACTGTGACTTGAAGATAGAATTTATTAACCCTAAAATTCTTAAAAATTTAGATATTTTTGCATTTACATCCTTTTCTTCTTCATATGAGATATTGCATCCTAGATATGTAAAATTATTCACCTGCTCCAAAATTTTATTGTCCAGTACAATTTTACTTCTGACAGGATCTACACCTTGAAATGCCATAATTTTTGTTTTTTCTGTAGATATCTTTAATCCATATTCTTCTGTAATTTTGTTAAGTTCATACAGACCTTTCTGTAGATTATCTTCGGAATTTAAATAATAATAATAATAATAATAATAATAATAATAATAATAATAATAATAATAATAAATCTGAATAAAAAATCTTGAACATTTCTTATGAACAATTGTATTATAGGTAATCATTATTTTATTTTAAAAAAGTTGTTTAACATGCCAGATGAAAAGTGTATTGACTCAAAACTTGGTGTGAAAGAGTATGAATTTTTTTCCTAAGAGAATTCTTCTTTCAGGTTATACAACACGTAATTAACCCACTCGCTTCAGGTTTAAATGCTCAATGCATTTTCCCAGAAACCAGATTTAAGTCACCGTAAATTATATTGTATATTTTCATACATTCAAAACAAGCAAAATATAACGGTACTTGAGAACACAATAAGGGCGAAGGCCAGAACACATTCCTCTACTATTCATAAATGTTAACAAAATATTACTCTGCCAAGGGATGTATAAAATATCGCAAAATATATAACAGCCGAGTGTACCTCATCTCCTGAGGTGAAGGCCATTTAACTGCCGGCGAGTCTACCTCGTCTTTTGAGGCGGATGGGTTAATGGCTTTACTACCCTTTTAAAAGACGTCTTCAATTATTTTTACTTTCCGGAAAAAAAAATCCTACTTGCTAATCGGATCTTAAGGAGAACATCGTAGTTACCAAACAAACATTACTAGAGTAGAATTACAGCTTTCAAACATTACTTGATGTACTATTTATATTCAATGTTGTTTTTAGCTCTTGGATCAACATGAAAAAAATCAAAAAGTATTTTTAGTAGGATAATGAAGTACAACGATATAGGAAACAACAAGAACTGCAAAAATGAAGTACGTTTTTGTCAAATTAACTAATTATAATATCCTTACAGGATATGTGTCCTTTAAAGAAAAAAAGTTATAAAATCATAGTTTTTGGGCAGTGTGTGCAAAAAGCAACAGCAACATCTATTAACAGAACTTTGGAAACTCTTCATTATCGCCAGGGAGCAGTTCTGTCAGTTGATGACTGTTAAAGTTAACACAGTGTTAGATCAGGAATTTTTCCAAATATAGTCTTGCCATTTTTATCCTCAACAAACTTATAACGTTTTAAAATGATGAAAAATAGTTATTGTTCGTAATGAATACACTGCTATCGTGTGAATATTTTAATGAAAACTCTAGATATCGATAGGGGCTTATTGATGTACTATCAAATATCTTCAACATGAAAAAAGATTTTAAATATTAGACATACTTCATTTAATTGAAATTACATAAATATATTTTATTACTTTTATTGCTGCACATAAATAATGCAGTAGTAAAGAATTTGGACACGAAGTATTTGTTGCTTTTTTTATTAAATGTACAATTCCAGTCAGTGTATCTTCTGGGGAAATGGTAGACCTACCTGTGATGACGACATGACACTTACCATATGTACGAACTGTAGCTTTGATACGTAATCTGCAAAATAACGTTGGTGAACTATCTACATATGCCAACAGTACTTCGAAATTTATTTTACTGTAACAACTATTAATAACTGTTGATTCTACGGCTGAAGAATCAAGTATTCTTACTAATTGTTTTGTTTTTAATTTCAGACTAAATTATGTTAATAAAAAAGGAAAAGTGATCCTACAACAGGCCATAGGAGCCCAACTTTAAAATGTTCCTATAATATATGTATAATTATTATAATATTTATAAAGGTTCCGGTTGGCCTCAAATTTCTTTAAAAGTTTTATCTTGGGGTAGTAGGAGGTTAAGAGCTCCCACGTTTTCTAGACAATTGGCACTTGATGCCAGCCGGATTGTCAGCCTTGCGTGTCGGCCGCCTTAACTCCCAGAACAAGCGTGTGGTACTCATTCCCGTTAGAGGCTTAGTTCGACCCCAGAGTCATAGTACCACCAGAAGGTTTGAGTCAGTTTAAAAACCCTGACCCCACCGGACTCGAACCCTCGACCTTCTGGTTTGTAGCGCAGTGCCTTAACCACAACGCTACGGCGTGCCCCAAAATAATGTTAATACCTGATCGAAATAATGCTGTATATAATAATTCATTTGTTTGAGGAGAAAGTGAAATTACAGGAAAAAACAGAGATCACGTGATGGACCCAACACTTGCTCATAGTTCGGGTCCGAGCTTCTTCACTATTCTCTAAATTACTAAAGGCGCCTTATTGTTTAATGCAAGTTTTAATAAATTTTAAATTACAGTGTGAGAAATAAAAATGTATTGTATGACGTTGGGTTCATCAGCAAGGTTCATCTATCGTGATGTTTACCTATGATTTAAAATTATAGTTCATCTCGTATACGACCATCCAAATAATAGCCACTTACTGTGATACCTTATAAATAAATGTCAGTACTTATACTGTTGAAAGCAATCAATGACTGTTTAACATGTTGTATTATTTGTTTTAGATGGTTCAGTGCGTTAAATATGTTAACGTTTCTAAAATGTATATGGCTATTTAAAATTGGCCAATATAAATAATTTCTGCAGGATATATCTCGAAGTCTGTAAGCGACGATCATCAGGAAAGTAATAATGTACGTTTTTCCATATTTCACAAATCGAGTTTATTTATTATTTTTAATGATCTTATAAAATGGTAAACACGATAGAAAGGGTCCTGGAAATGAATTTCCAACGCAGCAATCGCCTTGGGCACTGATGCTATTGAGGAATTCATACAGGCATGTAGGAACTGTTCTTGCTACAAATGATAGTGCCCTTGAGGATGCAAAAAATATAATTAAGAAACCGAACAGTGCATTTGTCCAGTTATATACAGTATGAAAATTAAGTTTTATCTCTGGGCACACAAAATTAAAAATCGTTAATAATAACGTTTAGGGCAAGGATTTCAACGCATAATACAATACAGAATAACCATCATCATCACCATAGTACATTCACGAATTTAGGCCATTTGTTGACCTGTTTCGGCCTCAAGAGAAACACCATCCAAAAGTCTTTTGAGTGGACGTCCTGGTCTTCTTCTTCCTGCAGGTTGATATCTTAACATTTGTTTGGGTATTCTGTGATCTTCCATTCGATGAACATGTTGTATCCATCTTGACTTATAATCAGAAATTTGTTTTCTAAGATTCCATGTGTAATTCTGCTAAGATGTCTTCATTTTTTTGTGATCTAGTAGTGTGTATCCTGCAGTCCTCCGAAGATATCTCATTTAAGCAGATCTAAGTCAGAATAATACATTATAAAAATGTAATAATGCACTAACAATTACTAAAAATGTACTAAAATTAAAAACAATGCCTTATGATATTTGTAAAATTCACATTTGCAAATAAAATATAAGGTGTTCACTTTTTCAGTCCAGCATTGCAATGTAAACAAACAACTGCTGTAGATTGTCGAAACAAATTTTATTTTCTCTTAATAATGACTAATATATCGAGAAATTCCTTTCCACTTCTAGCGACACTAAAAGGCAAATATTCAATATAAACTATATCACTGGATTGTAAGTCCACTGGTAGTACTTCTACATAATAATTTTCACCTGACAGAGTATCAACTACTGAAGATAGCATATCAAATATGTTATTTATACTCAAAAGCATTATCATTGTTTTCAATACATCCATTCCAATCTCCCCATTCACTTTTTCTAGATAATTTATTACAGTTTTAACTAGGTTTCGTTGCTTCACTAATTGAACTCCTGACATCTATAAACGAGTCTTATATACAGTTAGTTGGAATGTTGGAAGGCAGAACCTCTTCACAGAATATAAGTTCAAGTCAGTTTATGTACTGGTAGAGACAGTAAAAGTAAATTATATTTTTAAAAATTCACATCATTTCCTCGCAAAAATGCATAAAACTGCCAAAAAATATGATTGAATGGTTGAAATAAGCAATACTCTGCTACAAAATCCATAAAAAAGTAAGATGCCAAAAAATTGACATAAAATGCAAATAAATGCAACCACAAAGTTGCCTGTTTAAGATCCCTTTCCACCAAAATGCATTTATATTTAACTGAGCACTGTATTGTTCTCATAAAAAAGATGGAAATGTATCAAAATCTTTGCCATAGTAATGTTAAATCTGTTCTAATATATGTTTGTGAAAACAGGAAAACAATTAAAATCATAGAAAATAAATTACGAGTATTTATAAATGGATGCCTAAAGAAAATATTAAGAATAAAATGACCAGAAACAATATCATATAAAAATTATGAGAAAAAACTGACCAGAAAGAAATAATTAGAATATAAATAAAAAGCGACTCGTGATTCGATTGAAAGAATTGTGTTAGATTGGAATCCCCAAGGACACAGCGAAGAGTCAGACATAAACAGACATGGAAGAGAACCATCCTTGAAAAAATTGCAAAGGAGGGGAAAACCTGGAATGAAGTCAAGAAGTTGGCTCAGAATAGGATCCGTTTGCGACGCTTTGTGGATGTCCTATGCTCTTAATAGGAGATAAAGGAGATGATGATGATGATGACTCGCTTTAGCAATTGAGGAAAAGTAGGGAAAATAGTCATTTGTTCGTCAACGGGGTCTGAAACATCTCGTATATATAATCTCAAACGTTACAAACATGTTGAACCAAAGCGCTTGACTGTAATGCGTTCTTCGGCCCTTATATTTGATTTGATATAACATTAAGTGAACTAAAAAAGAGATCCTAAATAAATATTGAACTAAGCGAAATGGACAAAAACGCCAATCGACATTAGATGAAATACATAAACTACCCGTGGACATTGGACGTGAAATTAACATCAAGTCAAGTAGACCTCACAAAGTGAACCTACCCTCAAAAGGTAAAGGTAAAGTGATCCCACAACAGGCCTCAGGAGGCCCTTGGGGTAGTAGGAGGTTAAGGCTCCCACTTTTTCTAGACAATCGGCACTTTATGTCAGCCGGGTTGTCAGCCCTGCGTGACGGCCGCCTTTACCCCAGAACAAGCGTCTGGTACTCATTTCAGTTAGAGGCTGAGTCGACCCCAGGGCCATAGTGCCGCCAGAGGGTTTTGGTCAGTTTAAAAATCCTGACCCCAACGGGACTTGAACCCTCGACCCTCCGGCTTGTAGCTCAGTGCCTTAACCACTACGCTACGGCGTGCCCCTGAACCTACCCTCAGCTACTCATAAAATGTTAAAACAATTATGTACTGACTATTTAAAATATTCGTTTTTTTAATATGTAAAGGTTAAACAAAAAGTATTTTTAAAAGGCATATGTGATAGTGTATACATTTTCAAACTTCCTATAGAGTATCCAGGATTTTCCGCTTTAAAAATAAGCACAAAAATGATAGGTCCAATGATAAAACCGAAAGCAAAATTCAATGTATAGTTTAAAAAGGAATTGTTAATATTGTTTTTAATTGGATTGTACATATTTTCGTTGTTAACCGCCATTTAATTTCCTTATTTCTATCGAATATACTCTATATAACCCAAAAACAGTTTAACTGCACGCAACTCATCAACAAAGACAAAGAAATGAATAACGTGGTAGAAGACAAGAGAACGTTGGAGTTTGATTCATTGCCTGCCACCATTTTGTTCACCGCTGTACTGCAAATGGCACTGACATTTTTTTTTTCCTTATTGAAAAAATTGCACTGCTTTGATATAAAACACTACTATATGTCCAACCATTAACAATTGAAAAACCATAAATTATACTTCATATTGAAATTCCATCCTCTCTTATGTTATCATCGACCTTATCTTGTGAATTTAATGTTTTATAAGTTAGGAATAGCCAACTGTGTTTGAAATTTACAAATGTACAAGCCACCAATCACGAATATTGTTATATTTATAAGTCTTGATACTTAACAAAAGTTTGCTAATCAATTTTTCTTTTCTACTTATTGTTATTTATAGTCACATTAGATTTTTATAGGGGTTTTTCCTCACCTCTAAGACAAATGTCAGGAAACCTTTAAGGCCCAAACGGTCCCCGAAATCATATGGCCATCATCATCCTTATCATTATCATCATCATCATCCTTCACCGGTGTGGAAAGCAACGGGAAGCTACCACACCTACAATTCCCAAGTAAAGCTGCAAGCATAGCATCTGCCTTCGGGAAGAATTACTATGGATGGATGGATGGATAGTCACATTAACTGCAATTGCTAAAAAGTTATTTGGACTTTTTCTATAATTGCACTATCTTCTCTGCTATTCAATTTTGTACTAGAGCATGTCATCTAATCTGTAAAAGATAATTTAGGCGTAAAACTAAATGGTATTAATAAGCTGCTAACATATGGTGATGATGGAGTAGTATTAGATGATAGGAGAAAATATTAAAATACATTCTATTAAATAATCTTAAGAAACTAAGGCTGGAAGTAAACATCAATAAAATTAAATAAATGCTCACACGCAGAAATACGTTTTATAATGTAAATGGATAATTAACTTCAAATGATGGACTTCTGCAGAACTGGCTGAATCCAAATACTTATGAACGCCTATAATAACACTGGCCAACAAAATTTGAACTTTTTTATGTTACAAGGGAGAAAATGTGTGTTTCTAACTTACTTTTTTGTGCTGATCAAATCTTTTTACGGAACTTTTCTATCACCCAGGGTTCGAGTAATCACATGAAAAACATTTCTCGTGTCTATACATTACAATTTATTACATCTTAGCTGAAATTATATTTGCTCACCCAAAATGTATGTGAATTGGATTTTCGGCTGTACGTCGCTTTAGGAATATCCCTCTTCAGTGTCCAGCAGTAGTCTGCTAACATATTTGGACACCATTTACCCTGACAGCGCCTTTCCATATCCGTGATGTCCTGGTGGAAGCGCTCCCCGTGTTTGTCGCTCACAGCCTCCAGATTTTCAGGGAAGAAATCAAGATGGGAGTGCAGAAAGTGAATTTTCAAAGACACATTACATCCCATTATCTTGTAGTTCTCAATCATCTCATTGACAAGTTCTCTGTAGTTATCAGACCTGAAGTTCTCCAGAAAATTTGAGACAACATTTTTGAAATATTGCCATGCAGCTGCTTCTTGCATATTTAACTTGTTCTGAAACTGCGTATCTTTCATCAGTTCCTTTATTTGAGGGCCAACAAATATCCCTTCTTACAATTTAGCTTCACTGATCCTTGGAAATTTATTTTTGAGGAAGAGAAATGCACTGCCATCACGATCCATTGCTTTCACAAAATTTTTAATCAAGCCTAGTTTAATATGTAGTGGAGGTAATAAGATTTTTTCAGAACGTACAAGTGGTTGGTGAAGAACATTTTCTTGTCCTGGATTAAGTGACTCTCTCTTTGGCCAGTTCTTTTTAATATAATGATTACTTCTATCTCTGCTATTCCACTTGCACAAGAAGCAGCAAAATTTAGTATAGCCAAGCTGTAACCCAAGTAAGATGGCTATAACTTTCAAATCCCCACATATCTGCCAAGAAAAATTGTCATACTTTATAGCGGATAGTAAGAGCTTCATATTCTCGTAATTTTCCTTCATACCAACTGCATGGGCTAAAGGAATGGATGAATATATGTTTCCATTATGTAGTAACACTCCTTTCAAACTTGTTTTCGAGGAATCTATGAATAAATGCCAATCCTCAGATTTATGCTCAACACCCAGTGACTGGAACAAATTCTCAACATCATTGCAGAAAACTAGGTCCTTCTCTTTAGAAAAGAAATCCTCAAATTCCTTTTGGCGATTGCGGAAAAAAGTTACTTTGGTGTCATCCTGCAGTAGCTTCCATCCTTTCAATCTTGAAGCAAGTAATTCTGCCTTGCTTTTACTTAAACCAAGATCCCGAACCAAATCATTTAAATCCTCCTGTGTTAGAAAGTGAGTTTCATTTATAGCATCATCTTCCGCAAAATCTGAATCATTCTGTAAATCCTGAACATCAGAAAGTTCTTCAATCATTGTTATGTGATCTGGTGGAATTGGTATGGGTAAACCTGGCCCATGAAGTACCGGTCGAATTGCTGAATCTAACATTGGATATTTAACGGTGTGTCTTGACTTGGAAGTTATTCCAGATATATTTGTCAAGCAGAAGTAGCAGTCTGTCAAATTATCCTTAGGTTCGGCGCCATATCATTGGGACTGCGAAAGGCATATGACGGGATCCTTTCAACCAGCCAGTTAATAGTGTTACACATTTGGTACAACAGATTTCCGGGGCCCATATCTTGTTCTGGTCTATTTTGTTGTTAAAATAACAGTGATAAACTCTTCTTATTAGAGGAGTAAACTTTCGCTTCTGCGCTTTGAAAGTGAGCTCACCACACACAAAACAGAAGTTGTTTCTATCGTTAACACACTTTCGAGACATATTTCTTATACAAATACAATTTTACCCTTCTCTTTACAATACACTACAATACAATACACTACTTAGTCTTTACAATACACTTCTATCACAATTCACTTGACTACGGAAGTGAGCACAGAATTAGCTTCTTTATTTTAAGAAAGCTTCTAGTCAACTGCGAACTTAAAACATATAATCACAGTTTGTAGGAGAGTGTCATTGTTGTAAGTTATGAATTCAAGGCAACAATCGCCAAACATTATAAGTCCATTGTTGGCACAATGAAATTAAATATAAATGTAAAATAATCCTTCTTATCACCATATTATATACGAAAAATGCTAATAAATAGGAAAATAATTGTTTTCAAAATTACAAAAAAATGGTGGGTGATGGAAATTTTCTGACTTCATTTTTGGAATCAGCAGATGAAAATACATAATAGTCACCCAAAATCTTTTATGTAAAAAAATCACTGTTGACCAGTGTAATTATATCACGAATGAGGCGCAGAAAGAAATTAAACATAGGCTCAACTCTGGAAACGCATGCTATTGCGTATTACAGGGACTTTTGTCACCCGAACTTCTCTAAACTTCTTCTTCTTCTTCCTCTTTACGGTTTAGGCTTATTTTCTAGCCTGTTCCGGCTCCAAATTGCTGCTCTTTCCATCTTTTCCTTGTTCTTCCCAAACTACTTCTTCCTCGTGGTGAATAGTTGTATGCTGCTTTTGGTATACTTCTCTAAACTAAATATATATATATATATATATATATATAACTATTGCTTTTCCAATCATTCTCTGTGGATGTGAAACATAGTCTCAAACTTTAAGAGAAGAGAAAAAGTGTGAATATCTGACAGTAAAGTTCTTGGAAAAACAATTGAACTAAAGAGAGAAGAAAAAATAAGGTGAATGGAAAAGACTGCATAACAGTGAGCTACATGATATTTACGAGAAACTAGATATAATAAAAACAGTTAAGTCTCATAGACTGCGATAGGCAGGACGCGTGGTACGAATGGGGAAAGAAAGAAGGACATGAAAACTTCTTGTAAGAAAACCAAAGAGAAAGCGCACAGTAGGTAGCCCAATAATATGATGGGAAAATAATATTAACCATGAATTGGGAGAGGTAAATTGTACAGGGGATGATGCGAAAACATTATCTCAGATAGGGATATGTGGGGAGCTCATGTACGCGCGTCCATAAACCTCCGGGTTCGATAGTGCCGGTGAGTTAGTTACATTAACTGCTGTTTTATCCTCGGATCTAAAGTATTAATAACGCCCTGGAGTAGTGGTTAAGTCACTGCGCTACAAGTCGGAAGGTCAAGGGTTCAAGTCCCGGTGGGGTCAGGACTTTTAAACTGACCAAAACCTTCTGGCGGCACTATGGCCCTGGGGTCGACTCAGCCTCTAACGGAAATGAGTACCAGATGTTTGTTCTGGAGGTAAAGGCGGCCGTCACGTAGGGGCTGAGAATCCGCCTGACATCAAGTGCCGATTGTCTAGAAAAAGTGGGGGCCTTAACCTTCTACTACCCCAAGGGCTCCCGAGGCCTGTAGTGGGATTACTTTACTTCAATAACAAATATATTAGATTCATAATATATTTCAACAATTTACTTACATAGACTATTTAACTCATGCCCCAAATGGGAGTCAATGATCAATCACGTTTCAATGATTTCTGTTTTACAACCAATCAGAGTCGTGTTTCACGAAATATTTATCAGTGTTAAATTTACCATATTAAAGAAAGCTCCTCCTTTTTTTAATATTCTGAACAGGTCTGACCATTATTTTGCAGTGACTGAGCCGATGAGAATCCCTAGAGCAATTATTTGAAGTGTGGATTTGGTACCGACCTTACGAAGGTCTTGACCCGATATCTTTATGTGCTTGTAGAGAAGGTGGTGTCGGAATTATGTGTTATGCTGTGTAGAGTGCTCCTCTAAGCAGTTGTCTTCATTCAGGTGAACTTGTCGGTCTTAAAAAACGGCTTTTTCTTGTAGTGTCTGGATCTTGCAGTCTAAGTTCTAGATGAGACTTGAGTATTCACGAAGGATAGTGTGGTTTGAAGGACTTGAGGGTTTTGAAGGATGGGTGGTGAGGAGAATAAGGAGGGATTGGAGTATATTCTCCGGTGGGTTCTGAGAAGGTAATGGAGGGAAGTTTTCTTCGGTCTTTTGAGGTGTTCTTGGAGTGGTTTTTGAAGTGATTTCAGGCTTTCTCGTGGTAGATGGTTTGCTTGTTCCTTGCATTTGTCTCATTTTCAGATACTTCTGAAATGATGCACATTTTCGATGACTTGCTGCATGGTCTGCGTTGCAGTTGGAGCACTTGACTTCCGTCTGGGTGCAGTCGGAGACTCTGTGGTTTCCGGAACATCTGACGCATTTTGTGTCTCGAAAGCAGAATTCTGCAATATGTCCAAAGCCTTGACATTTGAAGCACTGGGTGCCTCCTGTGGGTTTCCTGTAAGGTTCCAATCTGATTCGGATGTTGAATAGCTCTTTTAGATCTTCAATTTTTTCCTTGATGTCTGGTGTTTTGTTGAGAGTTAGGATGTAAATAGGAAGCTCTATCTTCTTCTTTACTCCATCTATGAAGACTTGTTTTTCAATGCTTCTTAATTCTTTGACGGGCAGGTTCCTACTCACAATTTCATCACATACTTCCTGTGTTGTGATGGACTTAGGAAGTCCCTTCACAACTAGTTTGATGATAGGAGGCCTGCCATAGCCGTGGGTATAAAACTGAGTCTCAGATTTCTTGAGCTCTTTGTAAGCTCGCCGATAGGCCGCCTTTGTTGAGGTCCTAATGGTGAGTACGCCCTGGTTGTACTTCATGTGTACTTCATTCTTGTTACCTGCAGTGATGCTTTCCAATTTTAGTGGCGTGATGTCTTTGGAATATACCACTATGGGAGGTGGAGTTTCTGCCTTTTCTTCATACAGATGTTCAAACTGATTTCTTGTTTCTATTGGTGTTCGTTGTTTATAGTAGTGTTGGTTATTTCTAGCAGTGCGACGTGCCGGCGGGTGGACGAATCCATCCCGGTCTTGCATTTCTGCGTAGTGCTTCTTTCGACGAGGTTCTCTAGTTGCCAGCTCGAGAATGAATGCTCAGAATCGACAAGTGTCCAACGCCGATGAGAAATACGGCTACCAGATTGTATATATAGTGCATGTATGTCAACACATGCCGCATGCGGGAGTTAATATAAAAATATTTGTAGCAATTGATTAAACCACCAAAAAACGAAAACCACTGTTTGCACTTTCTTAAATGTATTTTTTCCCAGGTAACAATCCAGAAAAATATAATTGTCATATTTACATCATACGACATCAGAAATGAATTAATATACAGTTTGATGTGTTTCATTTTTTTCTCCACTAGAGAGCATTCTTACAATATTGCGTTCCTTTGGCAATAAACAGTATGATGTGGTTGCAGTGATAAACAAAAGAAGCAGATGAAGCGTACCTATCGCTTCTCATTTGTTTTCAAACATCGCCGTTTACATTAAATATATAAATATTTTAAAACAACTATAGTTAAATAATGATTTGTGAGTAAACAGCTTAATTTTATTCGTTAAATAGTCCTAACAAATGCCACTCTTGATTTCCAACTTCTCTAGATAAATTGGAAATCACTCGTGGCATTACTTATGATAATTATATAGATACAATTTGTTTGAAAACTCTAACAATCTAATTAAATAAATAGTTAACTGTCATTCAAAGATACGACATATAAATAAATTGGTATATATATCGTCATCCGGTAACGTAATAGCTGCCGCCGTCTTCCTGACACCAAATGCCATTCCTCTCTGTCCATCCATTGATTTTACTCCAATCACCTGATAATCATAGTCGCTTGCACACCTTATATCCAGATTTTGTTTGGTCTTCCTTTCTATTGGGATCGATTCCATAATAAGTTTCGGTAGTCTTTGTTCTGGCATTCTTTTGACAAGGGCATACCACTGTAATCTTTTCTTTTCTATAATGTTTATGATGTCCGGTTCCTCTTGTACACCAATAATTTTCCCTATTTCTTTATTTCGTATTCTATCCATTCTAGATTTTCCAGCTGATCATCTTAAAACATCCATTTCTGTACTTAAAATTCGTTTCATTTCCTTGGTAGCAATTTGCCAAACTTCAACACCACATGTTAATCTGCTCTGAACTATGGTTTGATATATTTTTAATTTTCTATTTTTTAGTGTATATATGTGTGTGTGTGTCTGTGTGTGTGTGTGTGTGTGTGTGTGTGTATGTGTGTGTGTGTGTGTGTGTGTGTGTGGTGTGTGTGTGTGTGTGTGTGTGTGTGTGTGTGTGTGTGTAGAGCATGTTATGAAAATAGTTATTTCAAAAAGTGATTATGACAGTAGGCCTATATCAATATTAATTTTATATGTGGAACAGCTGCCAAATGGTTTGACACTTCCTTCTTATATGAGACAATAATATTGTCACGAGGAAAATGGTTGATTTCCTGCCACTCTTCTTTTTGTTTTAACTTTGATAGAAATATACGATACTATTAATAATAAAACTATCACAGACAAAGTGAATGGTGAAATTTCAACTGAAAAGAAACAACTGTGAATTAAAAATCAGTCTTCCTCTTGATTGACTGCCACATTATATAATAGTAATGGACACTAAAGGTCAGACAAGGTCAATGAATAAAATATAAAATACAGTCCACAGAAGACATATGCTACCAGCAAACCCTATTCAGATACTGAATATTCTCTTAGGTTTCCCAATACGGAGTTTCTATGCTCCTCTTTCATTCACCATTCATACCACATGTCCTACATACCGCTGTCTACGAGACTTAACTGTTATTACATCCAGTTTCTCAAAAAGATAATGTAGATCACTGTTATGTAGTATTATCCAATCGCTATTTGTTCTTCTCACTTTTGTCCAAACATTTTTCTAAAATCTTTATTTTCAGATACTCATAAAATGTATCCTCTCTTAAAGTATGACAACATATTTCGCATCCGTATAGAATTATTGGAAGAACAACAGTTTTATATATTTTTAGTTTAATATTTTTTTCGAAAAGCTGGGATGACAAGAGTCCCTGTAATGGGTAATAGCAAGCGATTCCCGAGTTGAGCATAAGTTTAATTTATTTCTACACCTCATTCCTGTCTGCAATTATTAATGTTCTCAGGAATTTGAATTCAGGCAATTCTTCAAAATGTCATCATTTTGTATTAACTACATTCGAATACAAAATTGCCCACTATAAATAAATTAATGTAATGCTTCATTTCACTAACGAATTTTAAGATCTCGGCCAAGAAATCGTAGCAAATTGTTAACGAGCAAGACATAAGTGTACGTTAGGCTACTTTTTACATAATTATGTTGACGAAAATGCTTTTAAATATTTTTAAATGATACTCGTATATAATGTTCGTAGTACAAAGGGTCTTAGTAGCAAAATGCTATTAAATAATATCCCACATGAATCATTGAAATAATACGAGAATAAAAGTAAGTGATAAATTGACAGAAAAAGAAATATCAATAGTAACAGAAGTAAGACCAGTTACATCCTTTTAACAGTGTTATTGATAAGTAATAAACAGCCATGTGTGTGGATTAGGTAAAGAAATAAAAAATATATGTTACGCTGATGATCGGGTTCTCCTGGCAGAAAGTGAAGATAATCTTCAGCGGATAAATGGTATATACTCTTCAGCAGATGATAGAAAAATTTAAGATGACTATTTACCTCTTAGGCCGATAATTTTGCCTCTTCCTGCTGATATAATTGTCTCTTCCTGTTGATAAAATTGCCTCATCCTATTCGTAATGAGAGATATCTCCGCAAATTAACATATTTGACAAGGATATCGATTCAACAATGTATAATCGATATGGTACAGCAAGAAATTCCAAAAGAAAACTTCAATAGTTACCAAAAAAAATGTTAGTTCTGTTGCTCTAAAAATATATTAAATGTTGTATAATGAATCTGCATTATTGTTAATTGTTATTTCTCATACAATCATACATTATTGATTTTCCCAAGCCCAAAGAGATTTAACAGTAAATTATGCTACTTATAACTCTACAACCTGCTTAGAAATCGCCCGGAAGCAAGATCGGAATACATAATCTCACATTTGGTAAATATTAAACATTACTTACTTACTCACTGGCACTATCGAACCCGTAGGTTCATGGCCGCACGGACATAAGCTCTCCATACATCCCTATCCTGAGCTAATGCTTTCCAATCATCCCCTGTATAATCCACCTCCCCCAAATCATAGTTAATGTTATTCTCCCACCTCATTCTTGGTCTACCAACTGGGCGTTTTCCCTCTGGCTTTCCTACAAGAAGCTTCCATGCAAGTATCCCATTCCCCATGCGTGCAACATGTCCTGCCCATCGCAGTCTACGAGACTTAACTGTTCTTATTATATCTGGCTTCCTATAAAGACTATGTAGTTCATTGCTATGTAGTCTTCTCCATTCACCTGTCTGTTCGTCTCTCTTTGGTCCAAAAATGTTCCTAAGTACTTTATTCTCAAATACTTGTAATCTCCTTTCCTATCTTAAAGTAAGAGTCCATGTTTCGCACCCATATAATATAATTGGTAGAATAACAGTTTTATATATTTTCAGTTTAACGTTTTTTGAAAGGAGTTGGGACATCAAGAGTCTCTGCAATGCATAGTAGCATGCATTTCCAGAGTTGAGCCTATGTTTAATTTCTTTGTGCATCTCATTCCTACTTGTGATTATTGTTCCTAGGTATTTGAATTCAGCCACTTCCTCAAAATTTCCCTCATTTGTCATTAGCTGTCCATTTCCATTATTTAATGAATTTCTACGTGTAACCATATATTTAGTTTTATTGATATTTACTTCCAGTCCTAATTTCTTAGTGTTACTCAATAGTTTGTGCGTGTTGTCCTTTAGTATCTCCTCGCTAAAACATTATAATTGATTATTGTTAGCTTCTAATGTTGTGTTATTCGTTAAATAGTCACTCCAAATCCAAATTCATTACACATTTTTCACAAAAATACAACCTCTTGTTAGATTACTGTTGATAATTTCCACAAAAATACTAAATCATTGACTAACTTCAGACATTCATTAAGTGAAAAATGAGCAATATATAATAGAATTATAGGACCGGTTATGGACTATAACCGTCTTGGAACAAAAATAACAATTGAAGAAAACTTATTGGATGGCGTTAAAATCATCAGTTATATCTGGATGTGGTCATGTGGGTAAAAGAGAGAAGAAAATAACGGAGAAATCATCTCTCAAGGATGTCTGATGATGATGTCCGTCTTCAAAAATCACCATGACTGGGAAAATAGACACCCCTAGACCTCTAATTCGACCTCTAAATCGATGGCAGGAGAGTTGGTCGCCTCCTTCACAATAAACGAACATTGTTGAAAAGGACAGCACTCAGCCCTATATCACGAGGAAGAAAATGAATTATGAAAAGGCCTTCTTAACTATACATCAATATTTTCATGTAAAGCATCAATTTTTAGAGCGCCAAAGACGCTTATAGTATCCTTAAGAAAATGTTTATCTCATATGGTACATTTAAAATATTTGCATTTTTTGACTTAAGGCATAACCCTTATTAGGTCCTTGTGTTATCGATACTAGTAAAATTCATGGTAAGTTTCAGTTGAGGTACTGTATTAAGTTACAATAATAGAAAATACGAATTAAAAACTATAAAATAGTCACCTTGTAGGTCCGTCTCCTCAACTGAAGATGCATATATATCTTAATATATAAAAATTACGTGTCACGTTGTTTGTCCGCGATGGAATCCTAAACTACTGAACCGATTTTAATAAAATTTTGCACACTGTGTGCTGTTTGATCCAACTTGAGACCTACGGTTGTTTATAACTAAATTTATAGTTCACATTACTTTTTATTGCAAATTATTTGTTTATTATTTAACAAAGAGTTATAATTATCTGTGAGTTCCATACGATTCTAACAGATGACGGTGTAAGGTAATTGGTTTATTATTTAACTAGGTGGCTGTGCTTTTTGTTGCAACCGCGAATTTCAATTGAATTACTAATATTGATTATTTCATAATTTCAGTGTGTTTGTGTTTATTTTATTTTCAATATATTGATAATAATATTAATTTCGTGTGTAAGTATTAGTTCTAAGTAATCTGGCTGAAAGACAGCAACTTAATTCAAATTTAACTGGACCGAGAAGGGACATTGAACAATATGGCGAATCAGTTCTAGAGACCATGAATGAAAAGATATCAAGTGAATTTCCGCAAATTGGTATGGGCCTATGTGACATAAATCTTACATTTAAGAAGAATGTCAATTTAAAAACATATGGAGGTCCTAAAGAACGGAATAACAGAACTGTAAGTAAGTCTGTTAGTTATAATAATATGCCTAATATTACAGAAATAATCTCCATGCCTCAATTAAATGAAAAACAAGATGACTATAATATATCACAGATTATATTACTATACAGAGACTTCTTGATGATGATGAGAATCCAAACTGCCAACAAGTTCGTAGAAAAAAAACGAAAGTATAATGAAATTAGCAAGCCTCCTCAAAATATTCCATCAATAAATGTATAAAATCCTTATGATACACTTATGGATGATACTGAGAATGCAGACAATATAAATTCATCTCAATCAACAAAACCACTTCCACATAAACCACCACCCATATTTATACCGGGTGTAGTAAACGTACCAGAACTAAAAAATTGTGTAAAACAAAAACTTTCTGATTTAGATTTCTCACTTAGTTTACTACAACATAATTTAACGTATACCTTAGCCACAGCAACGCGTGGCCGGGACTTCTATATATATAAAACAAAGTCGGATTAGTTACACTATTTATAACTCAAGAACGGCTGGACCGATTTTTATGATATTTGATTTGTTGGATTTGTTTCCGCCCCGAATAGCAGATAACTATTAAAACATCGGAAAAATTAACGTAAAAATATTTAAAGGCGATACGACGTTCGCCGGGCCAGCTAGTGTATATATATATATAGTGACTAAAGTTTATTAGAACATAAAACTCAAAAATAAAAAATAACAAAAATTAAAATGTTATTTTATTTTGTTGGAATTGTACGTCAGTTAGCATGAAATTCACTGAGAATGTAATAATAGTTGCGCGTACGTACATTATATACTGTTAGTAGTTCTTGGTGGACTAAAGTACCATGGTCTTCCCTTACCCGAGGTTAGAGGGATAAAATCCATAGGGATCTATGAATTTATAATAGCGTAAAAATTGGCTTCCATAGATAAGAAAGAAAAGGTTTGGTGGACTCAGTGACATTGATTTACGACACGTAAAAGAACTTCATGTATCGAATAAGATACCTCTGAGTAAATGTTTTCACCCTTACGGCGTCCAGAATAAATTTGCGACTGTATTAATCTTGGTCATCGAAAATAAAATACTAAGTAATATCTCTTTCCATGTAAGATTTGTTATTACAGTCTATTATATACAGGGTGTTAAAGAATAACACCGACAAACTTTCAGGCATTGTAGAGGAGAGTTAGACGAACAATTTGAGATAAGGAACTTGGGGTGTGTGAAGCCAAATTTTGAAGTTATATGACTTTTTTTAAACCGGACGTTCGTACACATTAATCAACAACGAAACAAACTATAAATATGGTTTCTCTTGCGAATACTTCTATGCTGCTCCAATAATAGGTTGACCTTAGTTTTAATTGCAAATATAGTAGCATTTTCAAAATTTTGAGCCATGAATTTATGGAAATTTCGTCTTTCGGGAAGAACCAGTGCGTCACTGACAGTCTGTATTTCATGCCTTCTCATGCATTCTTACGTACTAGATGTCTGATAATTTAAACGTCGTTCGCAATAATAGCTCAGTGGGTAGCATGTTTACCAATGAATGTTGTAATTCCGGGTTCAAATCTATCTTTTTGGTTTTTGTATTTTTATTTCTTTTCTTATTTTTATTGAGAGCAGGATGTTGCTTTTGAAGTTACTTAATTGATTTTCTAATATTCTAAACGCATTACTATTTGTTTTTAATTAAACTGGTTGCGTGATTTGTTTACATGAAAAGCACAGATATTTTTTTTAAATACTGTACATTTATACCACGGTGCCCGTGATACTAACAACTGATATCAGTCTGTTTCACTACAGCTTTGAAACTTGTAGGAGCTCCTTCTCACTTTGACAGGAATGTTAGGAACCATCTGGATGATGTCTTCCCTGGACGTTGGATTGGTCGCGGCGGTCTTGTAGCGTGGCCTCCACGTTCAACTGATCTCACTCCTCCAGATTACTTGCTATGTGGACACCTTAAGAGCCTCGTTTATCAGAATTCAGTCGACTCAGATAAGGAATTACTGGCGAGAATTTTGACTGCCTGTGACGAAATCAGAAATACTCCAGGAATCTTTGAAGGAGTGCCAGCATCATTTCTGCGCAGATGCATTTTGTGCTTACTCCATCAAGGGCAACATTTTGAACGATACCTATGATCCTGTTTTTGAAGCTAAAATAAATAGATTTTATTTTTCTGTATGCTTAAACCATGCCTCTTTACTAAGGGTACTGTAATATAATATAACAAGTTGGTTTTCATTTACTATTATTATTATTATTATTATTATTATTATTATTATTATTATTATTATTATTATTATTATTCCCGAATTTAACATCCTTACTTTATAATAATAATAATAATAATAATAATAATAATAATAATAATAATAATAATAATACTTTATTTATTCTGGCAGAGTTAAGGCCATAAGGCCCTCTCTTCCACTCAACCAGCACAAATACAAATAAATATTCGACAATATATATATATATATATTATATATATATATATTATATATATATATATATACACTATACTAATTATAAAACAGTTAAAGATACAATAAATGTAGCAATGTAAATGTCATGTACAAACAACATTTTATAGGGTAATAACAATAATAATAATAATAATAATAATAATAATAATAATAATATAAATATGATACATTATACGGGAAACACAAATTAATATATATATCTACACTGGATAATAATCAAGTCGAGTTTAGAGCAAATATAAATTTAGATTTCTTTTAAAAGGTGCCAATGTCCGGCAGCCCCTTATTTCTTGTGGTAGGGAATTCCAGTTGCGAGAAATGGAGATGGCATATGACATGGAGTGATGTGATGTCCTATGTTGCGGTATATTAAGTAAGAGACTATGTTGTGATCTTGTGTTTAAGTTATGGTTTGAGGATAGATACTGGAAACGGGATGATAAATAATTGGGAATCGAGGTATGTAGGATCTTAAATAGGAGAATTAGACAGTGCGATTTTCTTCTCTCTTTTAGATGTAGCCATGACAATTCGTGGAATAATGGAGAAATGAGATCGTATTTTCGAACATTAAATATGAATCTGATACACATATTATGGACACGCTGCAGTTTGTCCGACAATCCGTCACTTATGTCAGTTAGTAGAACGTCACAGTAGTCAAAATGTGGCATCACTAAAGTTTGGATTAAAATTATTTTAAGAGTTGTAGGAAGAAAATGTTTAAGTCGCTTTAGGGAATGCATTATGGAGAAGATCCTTTTAGATGTTTGTTTTACTTGCACATGCCAATTTAAATTAGAATCTAAGTAAAATCCCAAGTTTTTAACGACGTCGGTATAAGGAATTTGTTCATTATCTAATATGACAGCCGGCATATTGCCATTGTTTATGAGGTGTAATAGCCTTGGATGTCCGATAATTATTGCTTGCGTTTTGTTTACATTTAGTTTCAGCCCATATTGTCTGGACCATAAAGATATATGCCTGAGGTCAGTGTTTACTTTGTCAATATATTCATTAATTTCGTCAGGCCTAAAGTGTGTGTAAATCTGTAGGTCATCGGCTAAAGATGATGCTTGCAGTTTTGTAGTTTTTTGGTCACGTCATTAATATAAATCGAGAAGAGAAGAGGAGCGAGGATAAATTATGAATACGAATTTGATTTCCTTTACTATTTGGCCACAGGCAAGTCAAACATTAGTAAACCATAATTTTATTGTTTATTAATTTATTAATTTTGTTATGCCTTTCCTTCATGTTTGTGCTAGGTTTCGCGTCATAAAACTTGATTATACATTCATACAGTATTATTTATTGAAGTAATGGTTGCGCTAATGCATAAAATAGCCTTGTTATTTCGACCGTCTGAACCATGCAATTTTCACTTACGAATACGTACTGTACAGTAGTTACCTAGAGTGCTTTACAATATTCCTTCTTTTACATTAGTACATATAATTGTGATTTATTACTTTCCTGCATCTTACTAAAATATATTCTACAGTATTCTGTACTAAATTTCGAAACATATTAAACATGAAAGAAAGAATATAAAAAATAAAAATAAATGGTTAGAATATCCGAGGTTTGAACCTTGAATATCATATTCATAACGAATGATATTCCATACCTGGCACGTTACCACTTAACTAAACGGTTGCAGGAAAACAAGGCGCAAAAGAAGGCTAGACTATGTAACAGCTTGTCAACGAAAGCTTCGAAATATTGTCAGTGGCGTACTGGCTCCTAACACATTTATTATTATAACTTGCAAATTTGAACTTCTAGACTACAAGTTGCATATCTCAAATTGTTTATCTAAGACACCTCTACAATACCTAAAAGTTTGTCGGTGTTATTCATTAACACCCTGTATATATATATTTATTTTATTTATTCATTTATTTATAAATGACTCAACAGCCCGATATTAAGCCTTAGTCTCTCCTATGTTAGGAGTTATTAGACAGGTAATTTAGTTACGCTTATTTGCCCACAGACAACATGAATGGTATGCGGTCAAAATATCGACCCAATGAGACATCTAGCAGTCAACTAAGTTATTACTAGGATGACGAGGTCAGTAAATTTTGTTTAGAGGCCACTTTATTCAGACTTAAGGATTTTTTACGTGCCTGAAAATCTTCAGTCTCGGTACCCACGGCTTAAACTCCTCCCCGGAGGAATTGCTCCTTGAATTTTTAACTCCAAAAAACAAATACATCGACCACGGCCGGGCTTGAACCCGCGATCTTTGGGACCAGAGGCAGGGAATAAAACCAGTACTCCACCTCGGCCGATCTATATATATATATATATATATATATACAGGGTGGACCGCTCGAATGGACCTAATTTCAATTGCTTGTTACTGGCAAACGGTTGAAGATAGAAACTTAAAACAACGTTCATAGTACAGAAAAACTCACCAAGTTTCGAATCCTGTCGGTAGATGGCACAAAGATACGTTTCTCGTTCTTAGATTTAATTGTTTGTGAAAATGGCGACTCCGCAGATGAAAGCGCAAGCTGTTTTGTGGTATGCGGAGTTTAAATCAATCATTAGAGTTCAAAGGGAGTTCCGGCGTGTGTTTAACCGTGATGCTCCAACTGCTAGAAGCATAAAGAAGTGGCGTGATACATTATTAGCTACAGGATCTGTGTTGAAGAAGCATGGTGGTGGTCGCAGAGCATCCGATGAAATGGTAGCAAATGTTCAAGCCGCATTTGAGCGAAGCCCCCGGAAGTCATTAAGAAGAGCTTCGCGGGAACTTCAAATACCAAAATCGACATTACAACGGATTGTCCACAAACGCCTCAAACTGCACGCATATAAAGTGCAGTTAGTGCAACGTCTGGAGCCGAATGACATGCCGAACGAGTGGAATTCGCCAATACGATGCTGGACCGTCTCGGCGCTGATCCTGACTTCATGACCAAGATTTTCTTCTCGGACGAAGCCACTTTCCATTTGTCAGGCAAGGTAAACCGGCATAATGTGCGGATCTGGGGATCGGAGAATCCTCACGCTATTCAAGAGCATGTTCGTGATAGTCCGAAGATGAATGTTTGGTGCAGTTTGTCACTTAATAAGGTCATTGGACCGTTTTTCTTCGCCGAGAAAACTGTTCGTGGTACCACATATCTTGACATGCTGGAGCAGTTCTTCTTTCCACAAATTGAACAACTGCAGCCTAACATCGTTTTCCAGCAAGATGGTGCTCCTCCCCACTGGTCCAATGAAGTTCGTACGACTTTGGACAACATTTTCCCTGGCCGTTGGATTGGTAGGGGAGGACCAATCGCGTGGCCCCCGAGATCTCCCGATTTAACACCACTGGATTTCTTTCTCTGGGGCTATGTCAAAGATAAAGTTTACACCACCCCAGTCAAAGACCTTCGTGATCTTCGTGAGCGCATCATAGAGGCTATTGAGAACATTCCAGAAGACATACTCCAACGTACTTGGCAAGAAATTGTTCATCGCTTTGATATCGTCACAGTGACTGCTGGGGCTCATATAGAGATGTGGTGATCTGGATATCAAAACTTGGTGAGTTTTTCTGTAATATGAACGTTGTTTTAAGTTTCTATCTTCAACCGTTTGCCAGTAACAAGCAATTGAAATTAGGTCCATTCGAGCGGTCCACCCTGTATATATATACATATGACATTATGACACGAAAAAAAATAAACGCCTGTATATATATTATATATATATATATATACTTTAGTTGGGATATAATATTCCACTTTAATAATAACCGGACGTCTTTCATGTTATAAAAATTATGTTAAATCTTATATGTAGTTCTGCACTAATTTATGTTCATTGTTAGTCCACTTACACTTCAGAACACATGTTTCTCATATATAGTAATGTATTACTCTGAAGTTTGGAACATTCAAATAGTATAAGATCCACTATCTCATACTAAATTCAGCTTGAAAGACTACTTACACAATAAACTGTTATTATTTATTTTTAAGCAGTAGTAATTTGAGTTTAATATCCCATGTACAGTTTGGAAACTATTTCAGACACGTAGAGTATATTTTTATGTACATATGAGAACATGTAATATATGACATAAAAAGAAAAATTAACGCCTGATCTGAGATTTAAACCCAAGACTCCTAACTACATATGTTAATGAGATACCATTTTATCCACTCAGGTTCCCGGTGTAAATATTAATTTCTCTTTAGTAATTATTTACCATAAGAGGCACCGGGACATCGCTCGCAATTTCATACTGCGACTTTTGTAATAACAAAGCATTTGTTATAATAAGAATATTTGTGTATATATATATATATATATATATATATAATATATATATATATACATATATATGAATAAGAAAGTTTTCTTGGGTTTTTCGCGTCTTGGATTCAAGTTCGGCCCCTGGCCACTGACTCCGACGTTTCGGCATGATCCCACGTGCCATTATCAAGGAATGATAAGTTCGAGTCACAGGTTTAGGTCTTATATAATTAAACAAATAGAGTTTTCGCTGTGGTCCGTTTCCGAAGACGTACACCCAACATGGATGGGTGTACGTCTTCGGAAACGGACCACAGCGAAAACTCTATTTGTTTAATAATATAAGACCTAAACCTGTGACTCGAACTTATCATTCCTTGATAATGGCATGTGGGATCATGCCGAAACGTCGGAGTCAGTGGCCAGGGGCCGAACTTGAATCCAAGACGCGGAAAACCCAAGAAAACTTTCTTATTCATACTTATATCCGCGAAAATCTGCAATATAACATATATTTATATATATGCGGTGTGTGTGTGTGTGTGTGTGTGTGTGTGTGTATATGTTTCTTTCTTTAATATAACTCTTTATACGCATGCGCTATTACTTTATGTAATAAACATGTCAATTTATCTTACTGTAACATTGTATTGTTTTATATGTGTTTATGCACTGTATTTACCTCTGAATCTAGAACTACATTCTGTTTACGTGAACGGTTAAAAACCGGAAAATGTGGTTCTACTATTCGAGCAAATTATTCACTCCCTTTGCCATTCATTAACACTATCTTCATTCCATAGATGATTTACTACAATTTTTAGCACTTTATTTTTTATTTCTGGTTAGGTCTTCATTGTAATGTGCTCCTTAAATTTACTTCTCCGGAAAAAAATTAATCGAACTTGGACGGGATTGAGCTTGCTAAAATCGAATCCAGAACTGAACCCCAGACCTACGCAAAGAGATTTAAAAAAAATCAAGGATTCTAGAAACCTAAACTGATTTAAAATGATTTGATCATGATAGCCTTAATCACCCTATTATTCTCGATTATAGCGGAACGTGCTAACAGTGTTAACAACTAAATATTGGAGATCAGGTAGAGCAGAGAAATATTCACGACATATTCAATAATGCGAACATCTGGAACACAGATTGAAAATTTGTATTTTTTTTAAACAGTCACACAGAGAGGTCTATAACTACTGCGAGAGAGAGAGAGAGAGAGAGAGAGAGAGAGAGAGAGAGAGAGAGAGAGAGAGAGAGAGGGAGGGATGGAGGGAGAGAGAGAGAGGGGTGAGGGAGAGAGAGAGGGAGGGAGGGAGGGAGAGAGAGAAAGGGTGTGAAGTACAGGATGGTAAAGAGAGGGTGGGTAGCTGGGGGAGGGAGGTTAGAGTGAGAGAGACCAATAAGATTGGAATGTAAATTTTTTAAATTAGTGCCGTCTTGCAGGGAAACGCTTCTAATGCAGTGCCTTTCGTAGTAGAATTCAAGCGACACCCAATTTGTCTTTTGTAGGGAACACATTTTACACTGACAGCGCGCAATGAAAAGGAAAGTCCCACTCCTGTGCCTTCTGGTAGACAGGACAAAGAGAAAGGAAATAAATATGAAACACGTAAGATAAAACTTGAGTTTTCAACCTTAACTTGCAAATACTGTGTAGCTTCTTTACTAATATAAAATGCAAATTCAAGAGTTTCCATTATTTAATCACTTTTATTTTTTATTTATCTATTATGTACTCAGAATAAAGTTTATTTTTCTTCACAATCATTATTTCGTGACTACTTTAATGTTATGTTCTAGAGAGAAATAAATTGGGGAAATAACCATTATACAGTACATTAAAAAAAATGTTTCCATTTGCAAATTATATTAATAAAGGAAGGAATAATTACAAATTCAAACAAATGAAAATAATATAAACACTGAAGAACCAATATAAAATCTTACTAGTTTAGAGAATAGTAGTACAATATACATATGAGAATATTAAATTAATAACTGCATAAAACACAAGCATTAGATATATCAGAGCAATTAAATCAACACATTAATAGAAATATTCGTGCAACAGCTAAACAAGCATTAGGACAACGAACATTTTATTTCATATTAAGATATCACCAATAGTATGCTATGCAATCACCACATTCTGGACTCGGTTAACCATAGCAAATCTGAAAAGACTGGAAATGGTCAAAATTGCCTACCTCCGGAGAGTACTTAGGGTTTCAAGGTCAACGAGCTCCCGACTCATATACCATCTAACCAAGACTGACTTCTTCATCAGAGAAATAGCGTTAAAATATAACCTGCCACACACCCCGGCATACGAAGCAGACATAAGAGAGAGAGAGAGAAGAAAGGGCAGAGGATATAGACCGCGGATTCTTCCTGACCCCAGCGATGAACACCGAAGAATGGAAGGAACCAAACTTCTCCCTAAGACACGTGTTCACGAGGACCGCCACACATGGATTCCACTACAGAGTATGTACCATAAAAGGGTTCCACCTCGCATCGAACCAGTGCCTCTGCAAGCTATGTGACCAAAAATGTCAACAATACCACCTTATTGACTGCATAGCAAGAAGTAAGCATTTAAAATCCTATGCAGATGATAATAACTTCCAGTATTTGTATTATAATGTACACAGTGTGTTTAATAAATCGTTATATCTATATAAATTAAACATAAATTATAACATTGGAGTGAAGAAATAAAACCATAAATACAAATTAAAAATTAACTTGACAAAATCTGGTTCAGTTCAAATAAACTAGAAGGTAAAATACAAGTAAATAGATCAAAAATTAGAAGTTACAGTAAACCTGAGACCTGGCAGAAGGTACGTTCTGATATGTCAATATAAGAATATAGCTATTTTAAAGGTGTTGAATTATACTTTAACTATGATAAAAACAAAACACATGTTAAATGAAGGAATGACATATCCAGTGTGCATTATAAGTTAATACGTGTTCAATGTGAGTCCCGTTTGTTACTTGATACACATCCAACCTGTAGGCTAATTCTTCCCATACTTTAATAATCATGTCTGGATTGATGGCAGCAACAGGTTCTCGAATCCTGTATCTCAACTCGGGTACGTTAGCAGTCAATGAAGGCACATAGATTCCGTCCTTTATAAAACCCCAAAGGAAAAAAATCGCATGGGGTGAGATCCGGTGGTCTAGGAGGCCATTGGAAAAAAGCCCTATTATTTGGATCATGACGAACAATCCAATGATGACAGTGTGGAAGGTCGTACGAAAACGCGTCCCTACCGTTTACATTTGTTACAAGCTCTACAGCCTACTGTTTACGCTGACTTTGCGTTTGATATTTTGCAGCAGAAACATTCTTCTCAGACACTCTTGGTCTCCGACACTTATGCCTTCACAAAGATAACCGGTCGCTGCCAACTGGTTATGCAATCGACGGATGTTGTTGGCATTGGGAGCATCACGATTACTCTGCCTACGAAACGCACGTTGAACTGTCACAACTGATTTACAACTCTCAAACTGCAAAACACAAAACGTTTTCTGTTGCGGAGTTGCCATCTTTGTCATTATTGTTGCCATAGAAACAAAACAAAAAAAGCTGTCCGCTCACTCACACAACAAACTATTTTCGTTCCTGTTTCATTTAAGATTACAGACCTCATCTGAATGATAACATTATTACTTGAAATTACTATATTCTTTTATGTGCACAATGTATATGGATAATCAGCATGTTACATTTGTGTACAATTTTCAAAATTAAAATTTGTTGAAAAGTGTTATCAATTATTTATATTCTAAATAATTGATATGAGGAGGAAACGTTCTTGTTGCTGCCATAAATAATTGATTTTAAAAATTAACGTTAAAATGAAATGCTAACTTTCTTAGTTTCCATTGGAATTCATAGATATTCAATTTGGTCATGATTTGTGAAACGGAATATTTCTACTATTATTCTATTTTTTGTCACACTCATGCCAGCAAAACCCGACCAACTAAGTTAACGTAGTCGACAAACTACTTCACTCAACTAAGTCCTTTGCAAATGGGGATACTTGGATTATGTTCTCATATCCCTAACGAAGAAATCGCATGACGTAAAATGGGACTGGTGGCTACATCAATGGCATGTAATTCAACCCAGAATAAACAATTAATTTTCTGAAAGATGCTCATTGAAATAACTTCAACATTTATTACACATTTGCATTTCTATCAATCGGAACTTAGAAAGATAACCTTTCATGTTCTTCTTGTAGCCTATTTGTGAAATAAATCCATTACAGTGATCAGAGAAATGCTTCCTTTTTTACCAATCACTTAGGATTAGCCTGTATGTATGAAAAACGCATCACTTCCCAGTGCATTTACTACAGAATAACTACTTAAGGTTGAATTTTTGTCCATTACATTTAAGTAATATATAAAAAACGCAATTTGAATGGAATTATATTTCTTCTGGAGGCTCAAAGTTCACAATATACACAAGGTGTCGACCAACGTGATTGTATTTTTCTTTCCCTATATTTCTCCTCAGTCCTTCAAGGTTCAAGGCAGCACAGGTTCCATAGCAATTCCGTCATATAACCAATACATTCTTTTTAACTACTTCAAACCAAACTTGGTTTGTGGCTGATTCATTCATAAAGGTCCTTCCAAACACCAAATCCCACTTCTCCCCCATGACCTCATACACGTTGAATTGATGATAATACAACCTGTATTTTTTTAACGTAGTTTTATCTTGCTAATGGTGGTGATTCTTCTGTCATGTAGTATTTTTTTGTTAATGTAACGTTATAAGGGTTTCTTAGCCCTATTATGTAACCAATTGTAATAGTTTTTCTAGCCTTCACTATTGCTATCACATCCGGCTTTTGATATATCTCTTTTGTTTATTATTTCTTATTCCATTATGTTTACAATTGATTAAATTAATAAAATAAAAAGAACACGGAATTGTATGCAACTAATAAGTAACATAGTCTGCTATATATTTTATATTCCATTTGAATTATAATCTTAGATGCTAAATTGTCTACGAGTAACAAAAAAAATAATTTTGAAACCTACAGAAACCTGCCGTTCTTACTTACTCATAAGAGTGGTGATATCTAAAACACAGTCATATTAATGAACAGTAAACGGCAGGGAAAGGTGGGAGGGTTTCAAATTCATCTGTTGAGAGGGAGGACATTTCCATGCCATTTCACACTTGGCAGATAATCTCCCCATAGGGGTGGCTTTGGTTCGTGTTAGGGGTTGACCATTCTCTCCCTCTTGTCCAGTGCCAAAACCGCAGCAACATAAAGCCCTTGATGAATTAGAGCAATTAGTCAAAACCCTACTTCGCTCTATCGTACTCTGTTGGAATGCAACTTTTTACCTCTTCTATTCTGTTAGTCTAAGTTCACAATGTATACAGAGACACGGTTACCCCCTACGGATAGGATTGAATTGAAAGGTTTGATACATTGAAGGGCAGAGCATACAGTTCAGAAAGGTAGTTGTCTTTAAAATTATTAAATAAACTGCGAGTAATTCCAAATTGTAACCTCAAAGATATCCAGGCTGGCTTCCACATTAGTGTAGGATATTTAATGAGACTATAATTGTATTTCTTATTTTATTCCTGGGACATCGATCGCATTTAAAAAAAACATACTGAATTTATTTTACAAAAAAAAACTATTTAATGAATTTTGTATGAGGAATCTATGAACATTTGATCCATTTAATCCTGAAAGAGCATCTGTCTAGAAAAAAATTCAGGAAGACTTTTATCTCGTCATAATTAGACATAAAACATTTTATTGTTTTATTAGCACCTCATGAATGATTGATATTCTATTTACCTGCTTCATAAGTGGTGATTTGGAATCAGTATTTGTACGTTATATATGTATCGTTAATACGATAAACGAGATAATATACAAAATCACACGATATTACATAAAACAACCAGCAAGTCTGGTTCATTTGATAGTTACTTAAAGTTTTACATTATTAGTCACATGAATGTGTTATGAATATCGCCCAGTGGATTGTATGATAAATTTCACATTAGTTCAAATAATTAAATGGATGTGTTATTAAGAACACATCAATACACAGAGGACAAAATACATTGGAGAATTTTATTTAAGGGAAATCTGTAAATTGATCCTGTGTAAAATGTCCGTTGTAATAAATTTATTTGATTACTTACGTAAATAGTAATATTAATATTGGTTGGAGAAAACCTCAGCAAAGAAGAAATTCAGCATAGTAAATTAACATTTCAACCAAGAGGGTTTGTTATGTAATTAAAAATAACACTGTAAACATGCCGAGAAAGGGATTTTGATTGGAACGCTTCACAGAATGTTTTTACTTTCTGCCCTAGATATCCTGGACAAGTATTCAAAATTCATAGCTGCGATTGTGTTAAGTCCCCGTATTTCATTTTATAGGAGGCTCAATGCAACTAGACTCAGTAAAGATAAAAATTAACAAAAAATCCAGCTCTCAAATTCCCGGAAATCAAGCTGGGCTCCCCGAAAGTCAAACGCTGCTATTTGAGCTACTGGCCTCATATAATATATTATGACCATGATAATAATAATAATAATAATAATAATAATAATAATAATAACAATAATAATAATAATATAAATGAACTTCCTTAGAAGAACAAATGGCTGCACAAGATTGGATCGGATAAAGAATGAAGATATAAGAACAGAGTTAAAAATACATCCATTGAATGATGAAATCAAAGAATATAGAGATAAATGGTTCAGGCGTGTAGAAAGAATGAATGTAACAAGATTACCAAAAGCAGCATTTAACTGCAAGCCAAGAGTTTCAAGGAAAGTAAGAAGGCCAGTGAAAACATGGACACAACTGTGAGGCGGAACAGGAAATTTGCCTAGTCCGTAAAGTGAAGAAGGGGAAGAAGCGGAAGTTATTTTATAAGAGCTTTGTCAACAGGTCTTATTTGTCCTAGTCAACCTTTTGGAAGCACCCAATTAAGACTGTTGCAATTCTGACAGTGATAGTGAGGCGATGCTCCATCTTGCTGGAACAGACAAAATCAGCTGAATTCTCATTAATTTGTGTCATTAACCAAAGTTCGAGCATGTCCAGATAAAATATGACATTCATAGTAACAATCATAAAGAAAACAGACCGTACACCTTGCGAAGTGATATGGCGTAGAAAACATTCACCTTGTGTGAATTTCGTTCATACTCAATGATCAGTAGATTCTCGATCTCCCAAATCCGGCAGTTATAACGATTTACTTTTCCACTAACGTTAAACATTGCCTTCTCGCTTAAAATTATGCGTTCCGTAAAACCAACATTCTCTTTTAAATCTTGAAAACGACATGCAAAGCGAAATATTCAATCTCTATACAGATTCTTAAGTTTCTGGTATAATTGCCATTTGTACAGTTTCATATAAAACACATTCAACATTGTCTGGTGCAGTATTTTCTCCTCACGAGAACCTCTGTGTAAGTACTTTTGAGATCTATGTTGGAAGATCTCCCTTACACGCTCAACATGTTCATTGGAGGCTGATTAAGATCTACTACTTTTCTGTGAAGATAAACAGCCAGTTGTGACAAATTCGTGATGCCATTTCTTTATCGACTTCCTAGAGGAAGCCTACTTTTCATGCGTAGTCTGAAATAAGTTTTTCACTTGCATACCACAATGATCACTAACGAATTGCAGAACGCAGAAATATTTCAAAGTCAAAGTCAAAAGGTGGCTTTCCCTGTGAACCGAATGAGCCGAATGAGCAGATGATAAGTAACTGTTTGACCACGCCGAAAATGGGCCCAGCATTACAATACCAAGTCTATTCGCTGCGCATAATTTGGATTTGTAAATGAGATTTAGCTATTTGCTGTGAATTTGTTAACGATGAATGGCATGTGACTTATAGCAGCAAATAGGTCTATTTGGCTCGGCTCCTATTTTTAAAGTTTCGAAAATGTATTTTATATTTTATTTTGGGGAGCAGCTGTGTTTTATCAAGCTTCTGGTTGTAGCTAACGTGTGTTCCTATTGAATGTTTTAACCTGTTTAAATATTTTATGTTTAATTTAGAACGCATCGTATTGAAGTGTTTGCATCCGGCAGGCCAATCAGAGAGCAAGAAGTATTTCTCAGCACCAGAAAAGGCATTGTTCCATTTTTGTGTACCAGGGCAACATGAAGGCAATATCCATTGCATCAAATGAGCTATAAAACGTGAGCTTAGGATATTATAGTATTTGAAATATACATTTATCAAAATGTGAGTTTTTTAGAGTCATGGCGTAATGTTATCAAATTTTTAATTAAGTGACGAATTAATGAAGTTATATTTTAAAGATAAAGAAAATTCAATGTATTGTAAGTCACTTTTTCACATATTCCAGATACAAAAGTATTTCTACAATTTTGCTAATTAATGAGCATATTAAAAACGTAATGAGACGAATTTAATAAGGGTGATTATCTTTAATATAAGGTAGGATGATGTTTTGTAAGGTTAATGGTTTGATAATCACATTCTATTAACACTGTTCATCCCCTTCTGACTTCACACCCCTACCATGTCATTTAATCAAGGTTCTCTGTAATTTTAATAAGCCTTTTGTGGTGTACATTAACCCCCTAGTGTTGTATCTCACCCTGAGCATTATTACGTTACGTAAATTGTTATTGGACGTACAATACAATTGGGCTAGAAAAGCAGAATTCCCCAATTTCCTGAAAAGCAGGCCAGTTCTCAATAAAAAAGTGTTCGTACTTCACGTTGAATTGAAATTCATTAATGAGAAGTTTTCGAATCTACGAACACTTCTTAATGAATTTCTTAACGAACGTTCGCTATTTATTTAGTTACTAGCTAATATCCGGTGTGCGCTGCTACACCTAAATAAATAATAATGTGTTTTTGAATTTAGTTGAATAAGTAAAAGGAAGAATAAATATAAATTTATATCGTTATTATTTTTAGATACCCCGTGCTGATTACCCGATGTACTTGGCATAAATGAGCTGAAAGACAAAATGCGTTATTTTGAATTATCCTTAAAAGATAAACATATGCTGTCGCGGACTTTTCTGTAGAGTTTTTTTAGATATTCAATTCTGTGTACAATAATTTTGTGTATTTGTTATGGTTCAGGCAGCGAAAGCCATTTAAGCTTACAAAAAGCGACATTTTTTCACGTTTTTCACTAGAGAAGGTGATTTTTAAGAGTGAAGGGCTTGAGCATTAAAACTCCTTTTTAATTTATAATCTTCCCGGGAAAATCCTAAACATTTTCCAAAAAATCCCATGACAATCGGATGAATGGTATGGCAGCACATGCTTGCCCTAGAATCTACTTATCCCCATCTCCTTGGCATCAATGATACATAAAAATGGCTATGGTGTGTTATTTGTAAAAGATAAACATATGCTGTCGCGGAGGTTTTTGTAGAGGTTTTTGAGATATTCAATTCTGTGTAAATTAATTTTGTATATTAGTTATTATTTAGGCAGCGTAAGCCATTTAAGCGTTAAAAAAGGATTATATTTCATGTTTTTTATTACAGAAGGTGATTTTTAAGGGTGTAGGAGTTGAGTATCACAACTCTCTTATAGCCTATGTTCATCCCGGGAACCTCCTGAACATTTTTCAAAAAACCCATAAAAATCGGATCAACGGTATGGCCGCGCATAAAGTACGAACAAACAAACAAACATTAATTTGTATATATTAGATATCTGTGTGTGTGTGTGTGTGTGTGTGTATGTGTGTGCGCGCGCGCGCGTGTGCATGCATGAGTGTGTCCTAATGAAATTCACTCTAAATTCGTGCTGTCAGTTCTGTGCCATATATGACATTAATTCAGCTTATTTTCAATTTGCGTGCCAGTTCGGCAGACCACTTTACGTTGCTAATGTGTTCTTGTATTGTGTATAGAAATCAGCAGAGAATGAGTGTATGTTTAATTCATTCATTCCATTGTTATTAATTCAGGAGGAAACATGTTTCTGAATATTTCTGCTATTAATAACAATATGTATACTGAACACAAAAACATTAATATTGTAATACCCTTTGTCAGACATGTAAATTTGTTTACATTATGTTGCCCAGGAACCTATTAAGTAGACCTAGATGAATACACCATATTGTGGTAAAACTCGATACTAAGGAACGTCATTTCAAAGATTGATGCACAAAATAACCTGCTTCACAGTTTTAAATAGTATGGTAATGCTTATGGACCACACAGAGAACGAAAGGTTTAAGTGTTTGTATGTATGTAAGTGTATTGGATGAGAAACTGAGATGAATAGAATGGAGAAATGAAGCTAGGTGCCAGTATATAGCCTATCCCTGTCGAAATGCATCAGGCCTAAAATTCCATTCGACGGACGAAACGTTATCAACTGTATCGCATACCTTCTCAACCTACGCACTGCGAAGGTGTTCGGAATGTAATCAAGCCATCAAGGTGCACAATCTGGCGATTAAGAATTTGGCCACTACCACTACTACCCCGAGGTTGAAAAGATTAAATATAGAATTTCCAATCCCGCTGGGCATCGAACCCGGATCAGTTAGTCATATAAATCATTTGAAACTAATTAATGACTTTAACTATTTTGACGTCGCATCATCTAAACATAAAAACAATAACTTGAAGGGTAATTTATGTCCAAGAATAATAGTTTTTGTATTATCATTTTATATACTGTAGGCCTATATACTTTGCTACCCACGATACGTTTGGTGTGTAAAACGTCATCTCTTGCATTAAGGTAACAAAATAAGATAATAGATTCATAAGAATATTTGGTCATATAAGGTACGAGAATGGAGGATAAAAGAATCTTCACAATTGAGGGTCTCGATAATGCGTATCTTTTTCTAATAGTATCAAAGTTAGTATGTTTGTCCCAGCAGGTCATGCAGCTCAAATGTGTGACAGAATAAATACTTTTACAATTAACATTGAGGAAAGTCTTAAAGAATAGACCATTAGAATGGATTAGGTGTTGGCCAAAGGACAAAATTCGGTTTGATACACTCTCTCTCTCTCTCTCTCCTCTCTCTCTCTCTCTCTCCTCTATCTATCTATCTATCTACCTATCTATCTACCTATCTATCTATCTCTCTTCAATGGCGTAACAGCCCAATGTTGTGGCTTAGCCTCTCCTTTGTTAGAAGTTACAAGATGAAGTTAATTTAGTTACACTTTTTTTGGTCTAAAGATATCATGAATGGTATGCGGTCAACATATCGACCCAATGAAATATCTAGTACGAAACTAAGATAATACTAGATTGACGAAGGTCGGTAAACTTTGCTTAGAGGTCTGTACATTCGGGCTTAAGGATCTTTGACGAGCCTGAAAATCTTCAAAATCGGGACCCAAGTCCATTCCGGAAGACTCGTTCCTTGGATTATTTCAATCCTAAAACAATGCATCTACCCCGACCAAGTTTGAACCCGCGACCCTCGGGACCAGAAGCAATGAACATAACCACTAGTCCACCGCGGATAGATACTAGGATAGGAATATGAACTGAATTCAGTTGGCTGTGGATAAGGCTTAGCGAATGACGCAATAAAACCAGGAGTTTACTCGTAATAAGCCGTAGAGCTAGTCATTTAGTTGGTAGAGATGAACTGACAATTCCACCAAACACCACCACTCATAGCTATTTTTGTTATGTTTTATTGCTTTCATCAGTTTATCTTTCTTCGTTTTGTAATACTTATATATCATCTCTTGGAACTAAGGTGGAAGAAAGACCAAATCTGGATGAAATTCTAGTCCACGGAAGCTATGATGGCAACGGATTGGAGAAAAGCAGAATACGATCTCAGACATCTGATGATGAGGATGGCAACACATGGGTTCCATCATAGGATCTGTAGGATCAAGAAACATCACGAACCAGACTCCCAGTGCATCTGTGAGCCGTGCGCTGAACACTGCGACCGTTACCATGTTGTGTCGTGTCGGAAGCGAGTCTTGTCCCTGAGGGCTTACTATGGAGGGGACTGAACGGTGGAACATGATGAACTTAACATTATGCACATTGTGCACTCTTCATTATTATTATTATTATTATTATTATTATTATTATTATTATTATTATTATCATTAACCATCTCTTGAACTTAGCCTACTGTCCAATGAGCTAGGAACATCTACATAAGCAAAGATCAATTCACTTAGAAACGTAGCACAAAATATAAATGGCAAGCGCCACGCCTATACACAAGTTGGATTTTTAAGATCCCTTACCCGCCGTTATGGAAGCAGAGACTTCACCTGCGACGCCTCGGCTACGACAAAATGAGATATACAATGTGGGCCTAATGAACAGTTATTGTGTCCATAGGAAATATGCAGTTCATTTAAAGCGTTTTTTTTAAATATATGTTCATTCGATTGTCACCTACGTCCTAGAATTTGTCTGGACTCATCTGTCCTAAAAGGCTAGAAGGGGTAAAAGCAACATACCTAAAAAATACGCCCTGTCTATCGAAGTATATGCGCTTCAAACCTGTATATGAATTAGCGAGACAGTCATTCAACCTTGAGGAGCTACGACTGGAGCTACTGTTGGTGAGCACGACTGTGTACAACGAGGTTCTTCAAGAACTCCGCGCAAAGAAACAAGATATATGGATAAACTTCTACGCCACGGACGCAATGACGACGACAGACGGATTATGAACTCTACACCTGATTACAAGGTTCGCTCATATCGGTTCCATTTCATATTTTTCAGTAACAAAGAGTATCATACTGCCTATGTATATCAATTATGATCCAAAAGCTATGACTGCTATCATCCAATGATCTACTAGAGACGATCAGTTTGTCTGAAAGAGATCTACACCAAAGACTGGTATTAAAATTCAAATTATGCACTTAATACACATTTTGCGCTTTCATGTATATATATATATATATATATATATATATACAGAGTGTTGCAAAAACACTCACAACGGAGGTGAGGTAGTATATTGAGATATGTTGATCATTTTTAATAAGGTACCGATGTTCGGAAAAGGTGCGTTTTCACGCTATGAGTAGCTAACTTCTCAATAGTTCGGTTAGTTGGATTTCAAGACTCCATACTAGATAATACTATCACAGTCACATGAATTTTCAAAATATCCACCTCCATCTCATTGCAGAGCGTGCATCGGCGGTGTAGTGATTGGCGCAAACGTTGAAATACGCCTAGCCTCGTTTGAATTATTTCTGTAGCAGCATCGATTCGGGCTATAAGATACATACGCGACTCTACTGGAGTTTGATAAGGAGAATTTTTCATGGTGCCCCATAGAAAGTGGTTGAGAGGGTTAAGATCAGGTGATATTGGAGGCCATGGGACTGGTCCCCCTCTGCCAATCTATCGACCTGGATACGTTGTATCCAAATGTCTAATTCATCGATCTGAATACGTGGTATTCAAATGTCTCCTCACATTTGCATCGAATTGAGCTGGAGCTCCGACGTGTTGTAGCCACATTCCGTTGCGAAGCTACGTACCTGTGAGGTGTGGTGTGTAGTCAAGTAATACGTTTTCAAATACTTAGAACTAACACTGATCTTGGGACATAATTAACTCGTCATAGTGTGAAAACGCATCGTTTCCGGACATTAGCCCTTATTGAAAAATGGTCAACTTATCTTAATATACAACCTCATATCCGTTGTCAGTGTTTTTCTGCAACACCCTGTATGTATATATATATATATATATATGATTAAATAACACATTAATGTTACTATTATTATATTATTGTACCATCATCATCAACAATCCGGATTAAGCCCATGCGGCTTGTTCCGGTCTCATAGATTCTCATTCAAAAAGTTAAATACATCTCTTTTTTCGGTCTACCAACATTCCTGTCTCCTTTTGGTTTGTAATTAAGTATAACTTTTGGTATGCGTTCATCTTTCATTCTTTGAACATATTCTTTCCAGTTTTTTTCTAGATTCTTGTTTATTATATAATTATTAAAATTATTATCATTACTACTACTATTAAAATACATGGATATTTGGATGTGTTTAGCTGCAGTTTCTCCAAGAGAAAAAATAAGAAACAGTGTTCAAGCTTTAATGGATTTCATAAAAAACAATTAAAATGTAAAAAAGACAGAATACAGATTTCCAATACGAATAATAGAAAAAAATAACGTGGATTGATGGTGTTATGATCAGCATGAAGGAAAAAGGATTGGACGATGGAGATAAGAATGACACGTACGATAAACGTACTCGAAGAGATGGAAATCATGAAAGCAGCTCACAACGACAGCCTGATAAACGAAAACGAACCCAATACATGCAACCCCCTCTACCAGATCTTCAGTGAAACACCAGTTTTGAATCCTGCCGATGATGGAACAAGTCTCGAAAGCGCTACAGTTAAATGATTAATTAAGTTGAGGAGACGGACCTTTCAGGTGAATATTCCATAATTTTATATTAATTAAGAATGACATAGAGATTTAGACGAGATTGTCAACAGATTAATTGGGCGCAAGAAGATGAAGTGAAACATTCTAAAACCTGCTAAATAAAGGAATTATTATTATTATTAATAATATTATTATCATTATATTATTATCATAATTATATTATTATTACTATTATTATTATTACTATTACTATTACTATTATTATTATTATTATTATTATTATTATTATTATGATTATTATTATTATTATGATTATTATTATTATTATTATTATTATTATTATTATTATTATTATTATTATTATTATTATTATTATTATTATTGTATACAATATTTTTGTGCCTTTATTTCTCAAAATTCAATTACTATTTCATTAAAATTCGAAAAAAAAATTACGTTGATATTGTACAAACAAATTAAGAATGCAGCCAAAATTTGAAACTTTTAGGCGTTACTTTTATCATTGAGAGACTATGCTATAGAAGAATGTAAACGATTCTCAAGCTCGTTTTTGAACCTCCTTCTATATAAGCAGCAGTGATTTTATCTTTATAATATAAATATAAAATCGTATTATTACTTGGAAGCCTGCCATATTATTTGTAGATAAATGTCTCCTCGCACTGTGTTAAGATACTTAATGGACTTCCATCACAAATCTCATTGGTTAATAAGATAATTCATTTAATGTTCTGTCTTCAACTTTGTCTTTTTGTTATATTTAAATCAAGCGACATAAGCTATTTGCATAATTCACTTATTACTTCCTTCTTTTCGATACCAACTTTTCTTTTTCCTTCTCGAGTTTCCGAGTGATTAAACACGGCCTCCTGATTCTCCCCACAAATTTTCCACGACAGATAAAAGTAATGTGGCCACATCTTAACAACCTACCATCTTTTCCCTTTGGCCATTAACTTTAACGCATGAACCCACTTCTTCACTGCCGTCTTGGACTGCTGTGGGATTCGGATCCAAGGGCTTCATCTTATTTATAGAATTCTTTTCCTCTGTTTCTAAAATTTGGCTTCTTACCGTAGCAAAAATAAACTCAAATATACAGCATATACAGTTTATTATTAATGTATTGCATAATGTTTGC